>NDXB01017693.1:333193-365096 GCA_002631895.1 Agapornis roseicollis
TTTTTTTTTTTTTTTTTTTTAATACTTGATGGCCAAAAGCCATTTTCTTGCCAGTAACTGAGGAACTCTGGAGCTCTTTGACCCCAAAAATTTGGATCTTGGCACATGCTCACAGCATTTCTTTGTAGCTCTCGTGGAGGTCTTGTACATTGAATTGTTAATGTAGAAGTGCTTAATGATTTGTACAGAGTGTTCTAGTGGCTCTGTCTGCATTGCAGGTGCTATACGATGTGAGAGGCTTTCTGGAGAAGAATAGAGACACCTTTCGAGATGACATTTTAAACATGCTGAAAGACAGCAGGTATGTCCTTGTTATGCTTGTTAGAAGGCTACATCTGGCCTCATTTGGTCCTTATTTGGGCTGGACTAAGCCATATTCATGTAATAACTAGCCCAAGGAAAGCAGTTACTTTTTGTCTGAGCATCAGGCATCATTCTTAAGTTTGTGCTTCAGTGTCCTGGCAAAAGAAAGGAAAGCTGGAGAAGTCAGATGAGGCACAGATTTAATCAGTATTCTTGTCCCAGTTTTGAAAAGAGCTATAAAGGCATGTTGGAAATCTCTCCAGGCACTGTTGGTTTTCTCCCTCTTCTCCCTTTCCTCTTCTTCCTCTTATCTCCCTGTCCCAACAATGGCAAATTTGCCCCTGAATGAGTCAAGACTCTGCCATGCTGTTGAATGCCAGCCTCTACAGAGGCTGCTTCTTTTCCAGCCTGCTTGTTAGTGGAGCTTCTGTCCTTATCCTAAGCAAGACTGAGCCTTTGCTGTGGGACCTTACTTAAGGCATGGCCCTTACTATTATATGCCACTGCTGCAACATGACGCTAAAGAAATTATCTGACTTTGACCTTCAGCAAGTCTAGAAGACAGAGGTGGTGCCTAGTAGAAGGAGAGAGGCATTTAATAACTTGGGGAACCCTAGAAGTTTTTGGGTAGCAACTCTACCACACACCTCTTACCTCAGTCAGTGTATGCCTCTGGGTTCCAGCCTGATGAGACTGTTTCAAAACTGCATCTTCTCTGAAGCCTGCTGCAGAGTTTGCACTGTGAGCACTCCTGAAACAACCTGAGGGAGCTGAGAGTATGAGCTGCTCATAGCAGCCTTACTTGGACAGTGGCATCTGGGGAACATTTTACATAGGGCTTGAAGCCAGAATTGTGGTTGTCATTGTCCAGCATAATAGAAGGACACAAGAAGACAGAAAGGGAAATTCTGCTAGAAGCAGTCATAACAATAAACAGGCACAATCAGTGCTGGGGAATTTTGTGCAGCTTCATAGCAACCAGCACCACTGTCTAAGGAGAGGCGAAAAGGTGGAAGATTCCTCAGAGTTGACCTGCACTGAGGGTAGCTCTAGAAGTCCTCTAGCCACAGAAGGGCTGTGATTGCAATTGCATGAGCATGTCATGTGTGCTAGCCATGAAAGCTAGGTCAGAAGGGGTGTGACAGCACAGTCTAGCTGGAGTATCTTCAAGGTAGTTTCACCTGAGGGCATATAGCTCAAGGGAGATGTCCTCCTCAATGCAGAATGGAGATCTTCCTTTGTGTAATATCCTACTTGACAGCATGACATGGAGTTTCTGGTTTTGCAGCTGAATGTGGCATACAGGGCAGCCTGTGGGATCTGGGCAGCCACATGGAAAGTATTCATTTCCTCACTGAAGTGCACAGCTGGACTGCATCCTGCAGCCACTCTGTGTCACAACAAGAATAAAAATGAGGTGGTTCACACTGGGACAGGCCAGTAGCTGAGAGTGAAAGCCATCTTCTCACAGGCAGTGGGTGTCTTGCATCTCCTTTAATTCTTTTCTTCTCTCTTAGGCTGGACTTCATCTATGACCTTTTCGAAAGAGTCTGCAGCCGATGCAGTGAAGAGACACTGAAGATGGGCACCCAGAGGCGCAGACCGACTGTCAGTTCCCAGTTCAGGGTAGGATGTTTTCCAAGAGAGCAGCAGGCTTCTGGGGGGGAGCAGATGGGTAAAGCAGTGCCTGCAGCCAAGAGGAGTCATTCATTCTTGTTTTGTGTCCAGCACTGGAAATATGAAGGAATGTTGTAGCTCTAAAAAACAACAGTGCCACTGCCGCAAGGATTTCTCTCTGATGTGAAATGTGAGATGCTAAGACTGACCAGGGTGGAAGAGGAAAATAATAGCTTCCTGAGTATATAAAGTTCTTGAGGTTCTTTGATCTTCCATGTTGGTTTGGTGTTTCAGCTAAGTGTATGTGTCCTTTTAGGCCACATCCTTTACTGATATAGTGGCAATTCTAATAAAACCTTACTGGGGAAACCTTGCAGGTATGAATCTCAGCCCCTAGATTGTCTGCAAACCTTCTGTTAGTTTCACAGGCTTAGTTTCCTATATTTAAAGTTTGAGAGACTTGTAAAAATAACTCGCATCAGCTATACAGCTCTGAGAACAATGATTTCCGTGTTAGAACAGCATTAGAGTAAACTAACTCTGTGGGTGTGATTTGGACAGGAAGCGATCTCCTGCATTACTAATGTTTTGGTAGGCAAAGAACATTAGGAATGGGAGGGATGCATGAAGATCATATTGCATCAAATGTAGCACCTTTCCCTTCTATTGTGACAGATCCTTTGGGTTTTGTCTTTCTGCTTTTTAGGATTCTCTCCATTCCCTGATGGCCACGCTTAGTACTTCCAACCCATTCTTCATCCGCTGCATCAAACCAAATACAGAAAAGGCAAGTCTGTCTTCCAGCAAAATATATGCATGCACACAGATCTTCACGAGCACTCACTTGCACAAATGGCTGACAGGTGCCTCTGTCAGGGTCTACACTGAGGATAGGAGCAGTTCCCCTCAGCTTCCTTTTTTCATTCTGGTTGATTTATAGTTGAGGAAAAATACACCCTCCTTCTGGTAATCAGATTAAAAAAGACTATGCTGTATATGGTACACTACAACCATTCCTACCTTTTTCTGTGCTTGTGCAGAGTCCATAGCTGTGGTAGAAGCAGCAGTTGCTCCCGTTTGTGGTGCCTGTAGACAATTTGTTCTGGAACGCAGGACTTGTGCATTGAAAGCGTCTTCTGCAGATCCCTGGCACCGAGGCAGTGGAGGTGGACACTTCATGAGCAGCTTACAGTGCTTAGAGACTGGCTCTGGCTTGTATTGTGGACTGTGATGGGAGGATATGCTGCTAACTAGATAGGGTGGGGATCTCTGAACCGATAATCTTTCCTTGTGTGCTTTGAAACTGTGTAAGATGTGGCAGAAGAAAGCCTGCTGGGGGTTTATGCCAGAAAAGAATTCTCTAGTTTGTCTCTAGTTTGGCTGGAAAGAGACTGTAAATAGAACTGAGTCAGAGTTCTACATTTTGTATGTGGTAATGCATTATATCATTGCTTTACTGCCATGATCCAAATATGACAGAAGGCTGCACACTGTTTTTTTTCCAGGATCTGCCCAGCTCCCTTTTGTCCCTTTTTCTCCACCATGCAGAGTTGTGAGGTTGCTTTCCCCTTGACCCAGACTTCCCCCTTTTCACCTGGCATGCCCAAATATGCAGAGCTGACTTTCTACAGCAAAATGGATATACAGCCTATAACTATCTGTGTTCAGAGGAGCAGTTAATGTTCAAGTCAGTAAAGGAATAACACCAAGATCAACTGTCTCCGTTTTTGCTTGTTTTTTAATTTGGATCATTATGTAGGCACCAAACCTCTTCAATCCAGATGTGGTGCTAAATCAGCTCCGGTACTCAGGGATGCTGGAGACAGTGAAAGTTCGAAGAGCAGGTTTCCCAATACGGCGCCTTTTCCAGGATTTTCTCAGCAGGTAATTGCTATCATTGTACCACATGCTGCAACAGCCCCACTGTATATGATTCTGTATGTTTATTCCCTCTATAACTGCTACTACTGATATGAATAATTCATGGGATGTTTTTCTGACCATGGCCTTATTGCCCATATCATGAACTGATTTGGAAGCCGTTTCAGGGACTTGCCTTGAGGGTAAGAGTCAGAATGGAAAATTAGCCAGGCATTCAATTTTTTTTAATTTATTTTTTGTAGCTTTGCCACAGATTTGCTTGTGTGGTGCTGTGAAACTCAGCTGATCGTAATATGTGAAAAGAAAATAGGCTGAAGCAAATTCTAATGGACAGTACAGTTGATGATTAAAATTGGAAAAAATTATTATTTCTTTTAATTGGCTGCATCAAAAGGATTTCTTGAAGTTTAAGGCTAGAAGAGACCATTGAACATTGCTTTCTTTGTCTCTTGCAGCATTAAATGCCACCCCTATACTGAACAGAATAATTTATGTCTGATGAAAGCACATGTTTCAGAAAGACAGTTGTTCTCTACTGAAAAATGCAGTTTGGTTTGTACTTTATTACTGGGATTGCAACAATAATTGCCAGTGTGGAAGGAACAGATAAAGGCTGGGGGATGGAAATTTCCAAATTGGAAGGCAAACATGAAGAAGGGAGGTCCCAGAGGAAGAAGGACTAATGGGAGGAGGATAATTAAAGTAAAAAGATTAGGGAGGGAGGGAGGGGGGACACATTACTGTCATACATAATCTCATGAGATTTTGTTTGGTTCTAAGGTACAAGATGCTTATGAAGGGTCCAAGTCTTTCAGATAACAGCAGAGCTGTATGTGGAGGCTTTCTTCAGATCTATGACAGCAGCAAGAAAGAATGGCAGTTGGGTAAAACCAAGGTACTTCATCAGAGTGATGTGGGGTATAGCTTTGTTCCAGGGGCAAGGGTATGCAATTGCATCTGGTGAGATTCAAGCCAGTAGAAAGGGCAAAGCAGTGATGACCCTTAAAGTATACTGGACTATGCAACTAACCTGTCAGATCTCAACTATTTCTCAGATTATGTGCCTAGAAATGTAAAAGGCTTTTAATTTTGTCTAAACTTCTTATTGAGCAAACCAGATTGACTTTGTTGTGTCTGATCCAATTTCAGAATCCAAAGAAGACAAGCATGGGTCTCATTTTATACAGTTGCCTTGTGTGCCAGATATTTTGCTTTGCGGGATGCAGTGAGCCGCTGCTTGGTATATATTAAACTGTGAATAGGTAGCTAGATCACTAGATATGTGGCAGCTTTCTGCTGTGGAAGCTCAGCTGATAGTTTGTGCAGTTAGCCCAGATGCTAGCATACCTTTTCTAGGAAAAGGTATCCAAATGCTTCTTACCACTTGCAGAATTCAGATTTTATTTCTGTTCTGGTGAATGTTTAACAATTCTCTCTTGCCTGGTACAGTCTGGATTTGGGGTGTGGGTTTGGTTTCTTTGTTTAGGGCATTTGCTTTTGGTTTTGGTTTTGTTTTTTTTTTCTCCATATGTCCAGGAAATGTACCACTATCTCATTTCATAGAGAGAGAACTGAGTGTTTCATTCTGATCTTTTTCAAGCTTTGAGGCAGCTTCACATAGCAATAGATGTAAGCGTTGTGCCTTATATTGCTATAGAAAACTGGGAGAAGGAAAGTCTCTACCACAGCTTTCCACACAGTAAATTTGTCAAAGAATATGCCAAGATGGATGGTGTCCAGTTACAGACAGCATTTCTAAGTAAAGGGTGTACAGTCCGTATCCAGAGCATATGGTGATCCATGAAAGCAACTTTTCTTGCACATTTTGCCCTTAAGCCTTCAAGAAAGTAGGTCAGAGTATTTCCAGGTCACAATAGAACTGAAGTGATTCAAGTGAATAGTCACATTTGATTTGTCAGGAGATCAGATAACGGTATTCGTTACTTTGAGTAATCATTTCTTAATGAGTGGATATACTACAATGTTTCTTAAAAAGCAAGCTCCTTCTCTCCCCTTCTTAGTGGAGTGGTGGTAGCTAGTTGGTAGTCTGGGCTATGAACTCTTGACAACCAAGGAAACCACTGGCCTTTGCTATGAGAAAGAGATGTATTAGCCTGAAGTTTCTATGGCCTTCCTTCACATTCCTCTACTTACATTCAGGAATGAAGGTCTTATCACTTAGCTGTATTTCCACTCCATGATTAAAGTGTTCCTCATCTTTGATTTGGGAATCAGGTGTCTCCTCATTGGTCCCTGCAAAACTCGAACCATTTCAGTCATTCCTGTCCCTAGATAGCCCACACTGCTTGGGTAGCTGCCAGTCTCACAGTGTTTTAGTGTTAAGGACTGTGTGGAGTGTGTGTGTATTGCAGATCTGCTTGTGCTAGCAACGCTTTAGAAAGTGGTGGTTAGAGCTGGTAAACATGGAATTTGAACTTTCTTCATAGCATGACAAGAGATGGAAGATTGCTGCCCTACAGCAAGGGCAGCAGGGAAATACATGTGAGGACCAAACTCATGCGCACATATTCACCTCTCAAAGTATAAAAGGTTATATGTAACTGGAGTTCATGTACTGCAACAGACTGACGACAAGCAGGAAATCCAGGCTGCTTTGAGCCCCTGGCAGCAGTAGGATCCTTTTTCTCTTCTCTCCCTGTTGTGCATTCTGAAGGACTGAGTCCATCTGTCTGTTTTCACTCACTCCTTGACCTGCACAAACAAATTCTTTTGGAAAAACAATGCAGATGGTAAACTGTGGCAAAAAAAAAGGTGTTCGCATTTTGCCAAAACACCTGATGTACTCTAATGTAATTTTTTGGAACAATTGTGTTCTAAACTAAAACTTGGCTGAACAGCTGTATGCAGCAGGTTGGTAGACAGTAGTCTCTCTGCTAGGGCACTGTTTGCTGCAAGTGTGAATGTTGTGGAAAGAAAGAAATTATTAAAAGTTGACAGTCTTTGTATCTCCATTTTTTATGACTGAGAAAGAAAACTGAAAGGAGTTGGGAAGCAGTTGAGCCATCTTGTTTGGTTACAGAAATGATTTTATATTCAGCACAATTTGTATTAGAGATGTGTATCTTAGTAGAGGAGAGCATTTCTATTTATTGTAAAGACTGTATCACTCCAAGGCTTTCCTGGCCTGTTCCAGCCTTGCTGCCATACTGAGTGGCTGACCAGCCCCTGGCTGCCCTAGGGTGCTTTCACCATTGCCCTGACATTTCATTCTTCAGAGAAGTTGCTTGACATTGTTTCTCATGCTCAGATGGTGGCAAAGCCATTTCATTGCTCCCTTGGAGACCCCTCAAGCAACTCTGCTTTGTGCCAGTGCCTCCAGAAAGCTTGACCCTAGGAAAGCAGATGCCAAGGTGAGGCCATGCAGAATAGTGGTGCTTCCTGGTAGTCCCTTCTTGCTGCCTGCATGCAGCTGTTGTGTCTTGGATTTGGTTTACAGAGTGCCTTGTCTGCATTCATGTTTTAATGGGTGTTATGTAACACAGGCCTGGAATACTTAGGTTGATAAGAGCCCTAACTTTCCCTAACTTTTCCAGAGGATTTCAGGTAAGGGTGAAGCTACTAGCTAAGGGGCATAGAGTGTAGGTCACTGTCCTGGAGGAAAAGTCCCCTATGTGTCCTTACTGCCACTTGCTGCTACAGGTGCAGCTCTGAGTACCCAAGTAGCAGTTCCCAGAACTAACCTTGGCTTACAGAGTTACAAGTAGATACTGAAAAAGATGTGACAGGCCAATGGGGATGTAACCTAGGAAGAACTATAAGGGGTGGGTGAAGAGCAAGGCTTATAGAAGGGGGAATACTTCCTGCAAAATGAATGGATGGATAATTATATCCTTAGCAATTGTTTGGAGGAGGAAGGAAAAGACTCCATGAATTAGTGCAAGGGATTGTGAATCTTGGGAAAGGAAATGGAGAAGGAAGGGCAAGATGATCTTTTGTGTTTTTCTTTAAGAATAGAGCAGCTGCTGTGTTGGCAATTGTCAAATTAATGTTTATAAGAGATATTAATGTGTATAAGGCAGGTTTTATCCTGTGGCAGGACAGACATGACGGCTTGGATGCAAACATGCAGGATGATGATGGAAGAGCTTGTGCTAAGGTGCCCTTGTCTTCAGTGGGGATGGAGCAGCAGCTTCTGTGCCCCTTTCCTTGGGGCACCTGACCTCCTGCCATACTTGCCATACCCACAACACAGGTTTCCTATGGCTGTTTAATGCAGTAATCCTTGCTGTTTGAAAGCTTTAATTTCCACAGTTCAAACTGCTGCTTTGCAGGGCCTTTTTGAAGGAGGAGATTTCTGTAGACTATTTGGCATCCAGGTCACAGTGACCCACTTCCTGCTTTTCCCAGTGTTGTCCCCAAGAATCACATGAGCCCACTTACAAACACATGGGTACACACGCAGTTCCATTTGTGCCTGCACGTATCTACACGTAAGCTTAACATGTTCACTGTTGCACTGGTAGTGCTTGCAGGCACTGAGGTTGTGAGGAACACTGGTGCTGCACTATGGTTTAAAACGTGGCCCGTGTCTAATATAAGCAGATATGATAGAAGTAACCTTGTTTGTTTTGTTCAGTCATTCCTTCCTCAGATGAAAGTGATCTCATGTTTTCAGAAAGTGAGTATGATTTATGACAAATAAACAGCCACCTTACAAGTTATTTCTACAAGGCATCAAAAATATTTCTAGATTTGAATACATTTTGCTCTTCCTTGTCACCTATGGGAGTCTGAAAAAAAATCCTCAAAACACCAGTTGCTTATAACTAGGTATTATTTTATTATTTGAGATTAACCCCTCACTCTCAAGCATAGAAAAGCCTATAGGGTTAAGGTTGGGTCTTGCTGAACTTCACATTCCCTGATGTTAGGGTTATTTCCCCCCCATCCTTACTGGCACAGCAAATTCTGTGCTTGCTAGGGAACTACTGACAGACTGAGTATTTTTGCAATTTGATGACGATAATGGACTGAGACAGTGTTTTGCTGGCTGCATTCTTGAAATGGGTGACTGCTGCTTGGTTCTGGAAGGTAATGGAAAGAGCAATCTCTGCCTCAAAGAAGTCTTTGAAAGATTGTTGAGTTGACAGAGGGAGTGGATGTACAACTTGCAGGGAAGGATGCCAGCTTCATGGTTGGCAGTACCTTGATAATGTACCTTCTTTTAAGGCTACCCATGGTTACTTAGTCATTACAAAACAGCTCATTTCTTAGGGCCATCTTAATGGAAATGGCTTCCCAGGAAAAATTCAAGTCAGGGAAGTCACTGGCTATGGGTAATAACTCAGGGAGAGGCTTCAGTACATGGTGATCATTGCAGGGGGAGAAAAGAGCCTAAGTAAGTGATGAGGCCAAAAGCAGTGATGGAAGGGAAGGCATACAGAGACATAAGGGGAGGTAAGTGGAGAGGGGGAGAGTTTGTGTAGAGAACTGGACTAAACTGTTCAAATCTCTGGACATCTCTCTGGCCTCTCAGCATAGCCACATGGATCTAATAAATTTGTAGGGCATTTTTAGTTCTGCAGGTTGATGAGTGTCAGCTCACAGCCCGTGTCCACGGCAGTGCTTTAACAAGTAGGGCACTTTCCTAGTAGCAGCCCAGGCGCTGGCAGTGATTTAGCCAATGTCAGGCAGCAGGTCACACGAGCGAGCGTGGCTATGTGGCAGTTGCTGCTCTGACTACAGCTTGTATGGACACAGCTAACTCTTAGCCAACTTATTCTAGGCTGGGTACTGCTAGCAGTGTACCCACAGTGCCATGGAGCTCCATGCATGCTGTAGTCCATCTCAAAAAGCAAAGCATTTATTTGAGCAATTTGTGCTGAAACCTGTGCTAACATAGTGCAAGCCAGCTAATTTAAAGTAGCTTAGATATGTCAGCACAATTCCTGTAAATATGCCCTTATCTTGCTTGTATCTCAGTCCTTTTGTCTCTAAGATAGCACCATCATCCCTCAAGTAAGTGTTTGGCACTGAGCAGAGGATTGAAAGACTGGTGATGAAAGATGGTTGAGAATTAAAATACTGGACACTGAAGTGCAACTAGTAATATTTCAGTTTCTCCTAATGCATGTTCCACTGCTGAGGCTCTTCAGCAAAGAAGCATCTCCACCTCTGAATTTTTGGAGGTTGGGGAAGGGTTTCAGCTCCAGAGGACTGAGGGTGCACTCAGCTTTGCACCCCGAGGGGGCTTTTAGCTTTCCAGCTGTCTTCCATTATCAGGATTGCTGTTAAGATTTCTTCCTGGAGTCTAGAAATCTGAATTTTCCTCCCTTTCCTTGAAATGCGGAGGAGTCTCTTTGCAAAATATTTAATCCCCCAGGTAGGGATCAGTGCCAGCTACAGGGAGGTACTCACTGTGCAGGAAAAGCTCTCAGCTGGGAAAGAGTTAATCCCAGGCGCAAGCACAGGCTCTCCTCCTCCCTCCTTTTTCCCTCCTTCCTCCGCTCCCTCCCTCTCTCTTTTAAGTCTTGACCACAGCGTGAGGGCGGCGGGGGTTGGGTACGGAGTTTGGTTCGCGTCGCTGCAGAACTTTTCCCGGTGCCCCGCGTACGGGCTGCCCGGGCGAGGCGCCGAGTGGGGCGCTGGAGCAGCGGCGGCCGCCGGGACACGGGGCGCGCTCAGCGCCGGCCACCCGGGGATGAAATCTCCCGGCTCTCCCGGGGACTGACTTCTTTCCTCTCTTTGTGTTTACTGAAACTCCTCCCCGTGGCGTCAGGTTTTCCTGAAGGAAGCTCTTGAGCAGAAGCTGGAGAAGGATCGGGAAGAGGAGTTGAGGAAAGCAGCTATAGTCATCCGGGCCCACGTCTTGGGCTACATGGCAAGGTCAGTGCTGGGGGCTGCCCCACCATCCCTGTGCTTGCGTGCCTGGGTTGCCCCGACCCCCTGCTTTGCTCTCTAGTTCCTTCGCATCCCTCCCTTCTCCCCCTCTAGTATTCCAAGGGAGAGTTGCAGTATCTGCCCTCCCTGCCAGCATCAGTTCTGCTGAAACCTTTCTGCACCTTTTGACACCTCTTCTTCAATTCTGTGTGCGCTTGCACCCTCCTTCACCAGTGCTCAGCAGGCTTCTGCACCGACTTCTGCACCTACTGCTTGCCTCCAATGACATCTTTTCCTTGCCTTCAGGGCTCTCCTGGCTGAGCCCCACCTATACATTGGGTCCCCTCCTTTTCCTTATGCCTGTCAGCTCTTGGTTTCTGCTCCCCCTGCAAATCGCTTCTTCCTCAGCTCGCAGCTCTGCCTTTGCTCACCCTCTTCCCTCACCCTGCCTGTTTGCCTCGTGATCTCCCTCTCCTTTTAATTAACTCTTCAGAATTGGTTTTTGGCCAGCTTTGTACCAGTAATCTCCTCTTGCTGCTCCCTTTTGCACCTGACTGGAGGAGGGTTGGGAGAACCAACTGCAGACAAACCACCCCTCCTCTGCCCCTTGCAGTCAGTGTAACAGCTGACTCCTTAATGACTGTGGCATGCACACTTAATCCCAGTAAGATGCTCTTTCCTGGCTGGTCTCTGCTCCAAACACCTGTCAGTCAGGGATGTGAGGAGGTGAAAGCCCTGACCAGCAGAGCTCTTCCAGCAGGCACTCCTCTTACAGCTCCAGTTACACCAGGTAGCTCATTTTGCGTTGTGAAATGTGTGCAAGGTTGTTCCCTGCCTTGCTAATGTGGAATATCAGCAAAATACACATGCGGTCTAGGGGGCTTTTATTCACTGGTTTATTTCCTTCTAGGAAGACAAATGAGCTAGCTCCACTGTTCGTACATAAGCTTGCAAGTTCTTTGTGTCAGGGCCTCTGCTCTATTTTAGTTTGTATCTAGCATTTGGAGAGAGGGGTAGGGATTAGCACAGGAAAATTAATTTTTTCTGGGAAACATCACTGCAGGCAAACTGAATTACTGCTTTTCTGAGTTCCTCGGAAGGTAGTTGCTGCCTTGCAGGGTTGTGATGGAGGCAGTGTTGCAGCAGTGTTCTTTTTGGCTAGGAATCTTGAGGTCATCCAGTCTGCACATCCCAGACCTTGCTCTTCTGAGTCCCATCTTCAAGAAGAAGCTGTACTTCTGCAGCCAGAGTGGGAATCCTTACAAGCAGTTGGGGGTAATTGGACTTTGCAGGGGAAGAGAGCAGGGTCTGAGGAAAGAGCTAGGGAAGGACACAGGAAAACTTTTCTGTGAAGAGTTTCCAGTTGCACTGCACCTGTATTGGAGAAGGTCCAGCAAGAGGGAGTTCATCTGGGTGAGTGCTGAATGGTCTGTGCAGAGTTGGGCAGAGGTCAGGAGTACCAGGGTGTGCTGCCTAGAGCTTGAAACCATTTCTGTTAGTTTTATAAGGATAAGTGTATTTAAATCCATTCAGTCTCATGCAAAGTAGGTTGGTGAAGAAGGGTACATACACCACAGGAAAGATTTTACTGGTTTCCTCCTCTTTGTGAACTTGTTTTGTGAGCCTGGAAAACCAGTCCTAAGGATGAGAACATTTTCTTTGTAGCATTCCCTACAGCCTAGTATCTCTGACTAATCACTAAAATGTAAGACAACAAAATCAAGCCCATTCCAGTGATCCCATTTTTTACAGCTAATCTGTGGAACTCCAAGCTGCAGGATCCATGTACAAATTTGGCTGTGTCCCTGGATTCTGCAGGTCTTTATTGCTCAGGGGAAGAAGACAGTAAGAAATGACTCCATACTCCTGTGTTCACTAGTCCTTGGAGGCATAACGGCTAAATACAGCTCATCAACAGAGTAATTAACTAAATTCCAACGTGTGGCATAGGAGCCTTGCAGCCTCTCTTGTGATACATGGTCAGGATGTCTCCCAACTTCTCAGCATGGATTGCAGGTTTTATTTCCTAGCCCAGTGCAAGAGGGTGAGTGGAAAGCTGAACAAGGGGAATGAAATTCATGGCCTGTGTGCAGCAGTTCCAGCCGAAGGGCGTCTGCAAGCTTGGCTGGGGTCATGAGGAATGAGGAGGCACTTCAGCCTGGCAGATTAGCAGGCAGAGCTGGCCTGTAGCTGGGCAGGGCTTGGCACATGTTGCACTTGAGAGGCTTCATGGCGGATGAATTTTATAAAAGTCAGAGTACCCTTTCTGATGGGCTTACATCTGCCTTGGCAGAGGGTGCGTCTGCAGCTGTTCACACCCCATGCGCAGGGCACAGGGAGAACAGAGGGAGCAGCAGTGAGGGGACTGCAGCTCCAGAGCAATTAATCTAAAACCTCCCACTTCTTATCACCTCTTCCTTTTCCTTTTCTTTTCTTTGTGTTTCCTCCCTTTGACTTAATACTTACGGAAAAGAGCATGACCTCTGCACACTACTGCTATTAGCATCGCTCTCCTGGCTTTCTTGACTAGGCTGACATATCTGCAGGTTGGTGGTAAGCTGTCAGCATGGGTCCCTGTTGCCATTTGAAAAGGGTTTGATTGCCAGGAAAGGGATTTTGAGGTGTGTCTTTTCCTCAGGGGTTTGCAGAAGGTCTGTGGGAAGGATGTGTGAGAGCAGTGTGCTTTCTAGGATTGCAAGACCTCACAGGATTACTGTGGCCTGCTTGCCTAAGATCCTGCATAACAGCTCCGTAGCGTTTCCCTCTGCAAATTCTGGTTTGGAGTAAATAAGGTTTTGATTTTAATAGTATCAATGATCATTTTCCTACAGCAAGATCTTAAGGTGTTTAAGATCTATTCAGTTACTTCTAAAAAATATCCACTTATTTTCATGCTGAACAGACTTCAGATTCAGGTCAGTTAAATCTTATGTCTCCTTTTGGATAAATGCTAATGGCACCCAAAGATCTGGGTGCTTTGACAGGGATCAAGCATTTCCATAGCCTTCTCTTTCTTAAGGTCATGAGACAAGTGCTCTCTTTCTGTAAGCCAGAATTTCTGCTTCCAGTCCTGCTTCCTCAGAAATCACTTGCAGGTCTAACATTGTTCTTGAAATGGAGGTGCTAACACTGAACACAGGATAAAAGAAGCAGTGCAGTCCCCTTCTACACAGTATTTATACTTTCAAGTGCAAGAACCCCAATAATTATTTTTTTTTATAGCATTTTGATGGGATCTGATCATCTGTGGCCCCAAAATCTTTCTTTGAGTTGCTGCTTTCTAACATAGCCCCACATCAGGTGTGTTTGGCCTTTGATTTTTCAATACAAGACCTTATGTTTGGCTCTTTTGGATTGTTTAATGTTTTCTTGAATCTAGCTTACAAATTTAGCTTTACAAATAGCTTACAGATTACTGTGTAATAGTAACTCTTTGAGATTTGCCTAGTTTGTGTATCATGTACAAACTTCTACCAGTGACATATTTTTCAGGTCCTTGGTAAAAATAGCCTGTAATGCAGAGGCAAGGGCTGACTTTTCTAGTACTTCACCAGACTATAGAGATACTGAATGATGATTTTTTTTAAGGCCCTACTATGTTCTTTGGTTTTAAAGTGCTGCAAAGATGATTTATAATATTGTTATTGTTTAAGCAAAATATTGTGCAATATGTGTTTGTGGGAGCCTGTTACAATGTTACATTCAGCAATCGATATTGTAGTATCACTGTGTTTTCCCCCAAACAATGCAAGATTAATGTGACCAAATTCTTTTTTGCCCTATTTTTGCTTTTCCTAGAGTAGCTCACTTTTTGCCACTGAAAAGATAGGTCAGTTTGGGACTTGGTTCTCATATAGTAAGGCCATTTAGATGCTTTTATTAGAATAAATCCACACTGAGTGATTATGCTAATTGCATGGTGAATGTGTGTATGTGCAAGGCAAGGAGACTTTGGACAAGTGGGCCATCTCTTTCCATGTGCTAAATACCTGTCCCTCATCCTCTGAGAGTCTTCACAAACATAGGCGCCCATGGAAACAAACCAGTGGTAGATAGAGGAGTAAGAACAGTGAGGAGGATATGATTTATGGGTAATGACATGAAAGGAACAGAAATTGTGTCATTTCTTAGGACTGCTTTTCCAAATTAATTTTTCTGTGAACATGGTAAGATTGATCAATATACCAGGGCATGAGAAATGCAAAACCTGTATTACTTCATGGCACATTAAGTATCTGGTTCTGTTTTTAGGAAGAAGTATCAGAAGGTGCTAGCCAGTGTTGTTATAATCCAAAAGAACTATCGAGCATACTTCTGGAAGAAGAGCCTGCTGCGACTGAAGGCCTCTGCAGTCACCCTGCAGAAGTACTGGCGTGGCCGCCTGGCTCGCAGCCTCTACCAGCACCTGCTGCAGCAGGAACTCCAGCGGAAGCAGGAAGTGGAGGAGAGAAGGAGGCAAGAAGAGGAAGAACAGATCAGAAGAAAGGAAGAGGAAAGACAATGGCAAGAAGAGGAGGAGCATAGGAGGAAACAGGAAGAGGAAGACGTGAAGGAAAGGTACAAGATGGTATCTTGCACTTATAGTTCCCTAGCACTGAGGGAGGTGTACAAGCAGGTCTGGTGACACTGGAACAGCAGTTGCATGAAAAAGTGGCCCAATGCCAGGGGACAGAGTCGGGGTGCACCTGTGGGCAGCTTAGAATAGAAAAGCAGCATAGAAAAGGAGTATCCTGCTTCCTTGAAGAAGTCAAATTGCAGTGCATTTTTCCCTTTGGAATCTACATGGTATTCTGCTTTGGAAAGTACATGAAAGCTTCACTGATTGGGCAGAGATGCATATTTTTTTCATTGCTTTTATAGTGGTAAAGGAAGATTTATGCAGTCTTCCAAACTCTGGAAGGGTTAGCAGTATGAGAAGATACCAGTATCATGGGTCTTGGTATGTCCAGTGAGATGCATCAGAGATCAAGATGGGCTGTGTACCTCTGCTGCTACTGTTGTTCTTACATTCATGAGAACATACATGTGTTCTTGCTGCTGTGTATCTCTTGTCAGGGGTATGGATGTGTCAAGAGATCAGGAGGAGAAAGGAAAAGCTAATGTGACAAAAAGAGGCAATCTGTGAGCAGTGACAGTACACCTGTTGAGAATCCTGCACCTCATATCATTTACTGTTCACTCCATGGTTACCTACATTCTAGCAAAACTGGGTGTCTCTTTTGATATTTGTTTTAAGAAGCGTAAAACTTCAACTATGAGATTATTACATGAGTTTGAACAAATAATCCTGTGACATTAAGTTTTTCATAAATAGTTGGTTATGGTTTTTATAGTCTTTTGTAACATACTTGTCCTAATGTTGGATCTTGGCAGACTTAAGATGTGTGACAAGCATCAGAAAATTCTAAGGTTAGAATCATGTCACAAGAAAAAGAAATTGCTTGTAATTTCGCTGGAGATAGTAGGTTGATGTATCTGCTGGGACAAGACATGGAGTCCATGACACCAGTGATGAAGTTTGGTCAAAAAGTTTGTTGAACAACACTGAAGGCTCCATTTTATCCATATGTCTGTTTTCAACAACAGCTGTGCAAGTTCAGAATATCAAATACTACAGACGCTGTCTCGGGTCTAAAGTCCTCATTGTACTATGTAGAGCCTACCTAGATAAAAGAGCCTACTTAGCTTATTCAGTCTAGTGTGCTTCTATTCCTGCCCTTTGGTTCCCAGCCCCATGAAGGGTGTGATGAACTCAGCATCATTGTAAAGAAGTGTCTGTTTCTAGGAATTGGGTAAACTGCTCATTTTGATTTCATTTTCTGCTTGAAGTCAAATGGCTTCATTCAGAGTGAGTAGCCAAAAAGGTACTAGCAGATCAACTTGGCTAAATCCTGAACTTCCATGGGACCTCAAAAATGAAGTGGAAGTCCACAGAAATTGCAGATTGGCTCATCTACTGAGAACAAGCAAAAAAACCCACCACACATGCAAGGAGAAAATTAGAAGGCCCAAGATGCAACATGAATTGTAACAAACTTAAAAGTTGGCATGCAGTTATTGTGCATACACTTAGGGAGATATGGAGTAATTTGGTCTACTGTTCAACAGGAAGAAAAAATTATAATGTTGAGAAAGCTGAAGTACTTTATACTATTTTTATTTGTCTTCCCCAGAAGGAACAAAACAGCACAGATGTGAATTGAGAACCTAGTCGGAAAATAAAAGGTTAGAGAATGCTCGGATAAATCAGATTACAAAGTCATCCAGACATGGTGAAATCACTGTTTGGGTACTTCAGGAACCAGCTGAACAGTTCTGTTTTATTGTCTTTCTTCTCCTTTGTGGGTATGAGTGGAATTTCCATAAGGTGGAAAAATTCCAAACCCCCATTTAAAATGGGAAGAGGAAGAATGAGGGAATTGTGGACCAGTCAGCCTAACCTCAGTTTCAAGAAGATACTGAAACAAACAGTGGTAAATGCTTGATAAAGGAGTTAAGAGCTAACATGGATTTCTGAAGAACAAACAGTATCAAGTTACTTGTTTCCTCCTGTGATAGCTTATGACATGCCCTCTGGATAGGGAAAAGCCATACAGGGTGGGTAACTTGATTTTGAGTAGGTAGGGATTTTGGCATGTTATGGCAATTCTCTAAGACACTATAACAAACGTAGTTTGTTAAAAAATACATGAAGCAAGATTAGGATTTGTGTTTTTAATGCATTGTATTCACAGAATCATAGAATAGTTGGGATTGAAAAGGACCTTAAGATCATCTAGCTCCAACCCATTGCATTTTAATTAGTAAGCAATAGTAGGCTTTCATTAAATAGGAGAGAACTCTTGAGTGGGATTCTTCCATGGTTTGTGTTGGATATGGTACTAGTGCAATGTTTTCATAATAAGTTGGATGAAGAAATATGAATATCCTTATTAAATCTGCAGATAAAACCATCTGTTGGGGGGCTGTAAGTATAAAACTAGACAGGATTATAATTTGAATAATTCTGGCAAATTGAAGAAAGGGTCTGGAAAACATAGGGTAACTTTCACTACAAACATATGCAGATCTACAATTAGGAATAATCAAATGCACAGAGAGAGAAAAACGAAAGCCTACTTCAACTGCAGAAGATTTGGAGGCTAAGTTGAGCGTGTTTCCAGTGTCATGCTGTGTGAGAGGAGAAAGCAAATGCTGTCTATAAACAGGATCATTTCTGTGAGATGTGGGGGTGATTCTTCTGTTCCGCTTGGCACTTGTAAGGCTTCAGTTGGAGTACTGTCCTTAGTTTTGGGTATCATATTTCAGGAAGAGTGTGGACCAGTTGGAGATGAATGGAAAGCAGCAAGAAATATCAGAGGTCTAAAAAATGCGATGAACAGTTGCAGGAATTAGAGTGTAGATTGTAAGTGGTATTCTAGATTTGTTTTAAAATGGCTCTACTTCTCTGCCTTATCATTTAAGGCAATTGTTTAACCCATGGCTCTTAGAGATCTTTCAGTAGAGTTAGAACCATCTGGATCTCACTTATGTCAGCTTTCATTTATAAACATATCCTGGAATTTTTTTTTTGAGAGGGAGAGCACAAGAGTGAGCACTTTGTGACTTGCAGCTGCAATTTAGAGTTTGGCTGGGAAAGCTGAAGGCCTTGGGAAGTAAATATTGTTGCCCTCCTGTTCTGCTTGGGGTCGGATTATAGATTTGAAAATTTCCACTGCCAGTCTGAATTCAGCTGCACAGTAGTTCCTACAGGCAGACTGTTCCATCCAGCCACATACTATCCCTGCTCCCTGTGCATGACCCTGGCATTTTCTGCTAGTTCAGTTGTTTGTAGCATGCTTGCTATGGAGAAACTGGCCCTAATAGTGACAGCTTTCTCTTGAAGTACAACCTTTTTGATCTGAGTGGAGATGCAGCACCGTGGGATAGTTTTTTCTTCATGTTTACTAACAAACTGACTCTTACAGCCCTTACTGGTAAACTAGGTTTTGCATGCCATTGAGAAGTTATGCAAGCTGAAGCATCCAGGTCTCCAGACTAGAAAGTAAAAGCCAAACAAAGTACAAATTCCATTCTGGTATTACAGTGATTCTGTTTTTTAAAAAAACCAAACACACACAGTTTCCTGGTGTCTGTCAGTCATGCAGGTACAGTCTCATTTAATATCCATGGATGTACAGTACTTCAGAATATTCTGTTTACTTTTATCATGAGTCTACCTGATCAGTCTTTCTGACAGTGTTTCCAGTGTCCTTCCTAGTGTGTTCTAGCTAGTCCAGTTTCCTGATTGATCTGAAACCGAAGTGTGTGTGGGAAATCTGTTGTATCCACAAAGGTCATGCCAACCACGGAGAATTGGGTTTTTACTAAATTACAAAAGCTTTTAAATCAGTCTTACCACAGGCACCTTACTTTAGCCTTAACCATGGAGGGATGATGTGTCCATGTAATTCTGAAAGCCTCATATAGGAAGAACTGGGACTATCTCTTGACTATTGTGTCTTGTTTCTTAACAGAGAAAAGGACCAACCGAATCTGCTATTCCAGGTGGCTCAGGTAAGTTTAAGAGTTATTCTTTACATATGTTTTCTATCGAGTATCTGTGAAGGGTCCCTCATTGCCTACACTCTGACTGGAGCTAGTGTTTTTATTGTGACAACACTATTTAAGAAATTGACTTTGTTCATTCAAAACCTGCAGATGTTTGGCTTTGGCAGGGAAGCATAGAGTGAACAAGGTGGTGTTTTTTTCAAAGCTCATGTACCAGCCTGCATAGATCCTATTTGTAAATTTCTTACTGAACATGCAGCATCCTTTCTTCTCTCTACTGCTTGAGCTTATTATGTGACCTTGTGATGTGCTGAACTGTGACACAGTCTGTTTTGCTGGATTGTTGCCTGTAACAGCCAAAATAAGCGTGCAGCCAGCTGCTGCCATGGCTAAAATAAAGCCCTTGTAACTGATCTAATTGTTGGGACTTGATATATCAAAGAGCACACCACCTACCCTGAGGTGTGTGAAAACAGCTGTGTATTTTCTTACTTCTTGTCTCAAACCACTTGTTCCCCAGTTTTAGGCCAGCTCTGTTCTGGGGAGATGACAAGTTAAGAGTATAGAAATGCATTTGTCCACAAGTAAGAGTCAAGTAGAGATCAATCAACAGAATAACTAAAGAATGCAAGAATTGTACCATAAATGGGCCAGTTTATTGGATACACTGTCATATTCCAGTCAGGAAGTACATGAAATCCTTTTGGAATTTATTTTTGTTTTTTCTTGTGTGTGTTTGTGTTTTCAACATCCTCCGTGGAGGGGAAGGTGGCTTTAACTTACAGCTAAATGTCAGTGAAAGTTACCAGTATCTTCCATCTTCTAATTATTGTGTACTTGCTAGAAATTTCCTGTTACTTCAGTTATGGAGAACAGGAAGACTGAGTCTTCAGCAGCCAGTCATCATCCATCCAGTGATGCTAAAGAATGCCAAGAAACTCTGGGTGGAGTTTTGGTGGAGTGGGATTGGAATGGGTGCAGTCTTTATTTCACTGCAAGTACCCCTTCCAGACCTAGATTCTGATGGTCAGACCCCCAGCACAGGAAGCAACGAAATCCCCAAATCTTTGAATGAATTTCCAGGAAATCTTCATCTCTTAAGCAGGCAGTGCATATATGTATTCATATTGCTCCTTTATGTATGTGAGATAGTTCAAAAAGAGGCGATGGGCTTTCAGAATGCTTTTACCCAAATTGTAGTGTACAAAGGGCTGTAATGTGAGCAGCAGACAGAAAGGATCTTCTAAATTTCACTGATTCCAGTGAGCTTTGTAAGATTCAGAAAGGAGGTAGGCTGCTGGAAAAAAAAGGAGGTATGTGAAAATCCATTAGTTCTACTTTTAGCTTTTATACCATAGATGATTGCAGGATGCTTAGAGTCACCTTTTTGCAAATGGGAAGTACAAGACAAACAAGATACAAAGAATGAAGGATCCAGGCAAGGAACACATGTAAGTTGAAGAAACTGCTTTAACACTGTTATATAAATTCTTTAAGGTGGAAGCAGTGAAGACTGAGGAGGTAGATATTCCCCTGCAAGAAGAGGAGAGACGTCAGATGGAGGAGATCTTAAGACTGGAGAAGGAGATTGAGAAGTTGCAGCAACAGAAAGAGGATCACATGTCTATTATCTGTGAAAATACCAGGAATGAAATCAATCGGCAGAGAGAAGAAGAGATCCAGAGGCTGGAAAAGGAGGCATCTAGGGTTGCCCAGGAGTTCTTGGAGCTGCTGGATTTCGGCAATTTGGATGAAAGTGTGCAGAACTTGGAGCGCTCACTTTCTAGTGAGGGAACACTAAACATTGACTGCAGCCTCGTGGCACCACTGGCTGAAGAAGAAGTGGATGAGGGTTTTCATGCTGATGATGAAGGACAACCAAATTCCAGTTTGGTGGTCTTGAATCAGCATAGTAAAAGAAACAGCAATAACTACTCAGAAAAAGTCACAGACACAAGCCTTTCACTTCTCCATAAGGAAGCTGGAGAGGTTGTTCCTACTTCAGAACAACCTGTGGATAAAACCCATAACCCCAAGGAGCAGAGGACTCTATCTGACCCAGCAGAGACCATTTACAGCACTGTCTCAGATACACAGAGGAGTAACAGTAGAGAGGTGGGAGAGCCAATTTACACTTCCCCTGCAGATGTGGAGTCTGACTATGACCATGAGGAATTCGATGGCTGTGGAGATGCAGGTAGCACCTCAGCTGAGCCTCTGAATGGTGAGGAAGGTCTGAGACATTCCCATGGTACCAGCCTGGACTCCAACCGTGGCAGCCTGGACTCGGTAAGATGCTCTCCCTTCACTTTTCCAGACACTAGTGTAACTTTGTTGGTATTTTTAATATCCTTGTCTTAATACTCTGTGTCTGCTTGCTCTGGGTATTATTACTAACATATAACTCCCTGTTACATCAATAATCAGCTTTAAAAAAAGGGAAGAGTCATAGGTAGGCTGAAGGCCAGAGGGCTTGTGACTGTCCAGTGTCTACTGGTACAGAAGCTAGCACATGTCTCTAGACTAGTTTTTTTCCATCACCTTATATTAACCTAATACCCTTTAGGAAGACTGAAAGCAGGCAATTAGTATCTTGTAGGTATGTGTTCTGCCTTAGAGAGATTTCACAGAAGTAGCCTGAGCTTTCAGTGGACAGTCACAAGAGGAAATGGGAAGGGCTGGGGTTTGATTTGTTTCTATCACTAAAGCTTCTCTTGTTCTAGTCCTGTTACTGTTCAGAGTCAAGGGTTTATTTTCAGCTACTGTGTAATAGATAAGCTATTCTAAGGCTACAAGAAGTTGCTGTGCTTATCCAGGCTAGGTCCCAGTACACATGATCGAGACTGAACCTTTTTATTCCCACCACTGGGACAGTGACATGGTAGTAAAGCTGGGCTATTAGCTTTACACTTGGTGCATTTCAGTTTATATCCCATAGTAGGCTCTGAGCTTCCTGAGTGCCCTGAGGCTAGTTGCTTAATAATGCAATGATAAATCCCCTTACAGAACTGGATGTCAGGTAACCCCACATAAGATTGTGAGGAGTTCAGGTGTGAAGCCAAAAATAGCCATAAAAATACTTCAGATAAATTATGTCTCTGAGAATAGAGCTTTGAGCTACAAAATATTTTAGAAAAGGATTGATTGATTGATTGATAGATTGATTTTTAAGGAATTCAGTTTACTTCCTTTGCTATTCTTTTCCAATGGCAGATTGTGACCTCTCTTAAAAAGTTACTTGATTTTTCCTGTTTGCATTTCCCTAATGTCAGCTGCCAGCCATAAGATTATTTTGTGATGTGATCTGCTTGAGTAAAGGTACCTTCTCTGTGGGCAGGTACTCGGATCACTGTCAGGTAATCTTCAAGTCATGAATCATTCTGTCACAGCCTAGACCAGTTTCCACCATTCTTCATAAAATGTAAATAAGAAGTGGAGGTTTTTATTGAGCTGCACAGTGAGTAAGAGCCATGAAAAATCCAGCTGATACTGTCATGGCAAGAGGCATACAAGATGTACCTGCAGTGGGGTCAAGATCCCATCAGTAGCTGCTGGTCCAAGAGTACTTACTTTTTGAAACTTAATGGCAAGAGAGGGAGAATGACTGAGTGGAACAGGAATGAGGCAAAAGAGTAGCACTGTGCAGGGTCACAGGGAGAGGACAGAAGGGAAACATGAGAAAAAGCAACATGCGTTTGGGGAAAGAAAAAGTCTAAGGAGCTGCCTTTATTAGTATTGAACTAATAAAGCAAATCAAATGAAGTTGTATTTAAAGTAAAGGAAATGATAGAGTAGTACGGAGTTCCGTGTGTAAAGTACTTTCTTATGATTGAGGGCTGTTATCTAATTGTAAAACAGGGATGAGTAAATACTGTGATATTATTTCAGTAGTTTAAATCTTTGGACTGCGGGCTCTGCCTTGAAACAGGTGGTAACAGGTGAAACCTGCGGTATGTTACGGTAGGTAGCTGGAGTTTTCTAGGCCTGTCCACTGCTGAATGTCACTTTCCTTTCTGATATGGAAATTCAATGCTCTGGAGATTCTTGCTCTAGGCATTAATGGGTAAGCGGTCAAGCCTCTGGTTTTACTGTATTGCTTTTTTTGTACAGGGAGTATGTGTAATTTTGCACCTTCTGATCATGTGACTTCTCTAACCTTGTTAACTTGCTGCAGCCCTGCAATCAGGAGAGCCCAGGTAGCCTGTATTTCTTATTTTCTTTGTAGTTCCTGGAGAGTGAAGAAGAAGTGGATGTTTACATTGATACAGATGAAGAATTCTGTAATGGACGAGTCACTCTCTTCAATGGCACAGGACCACCTTATTTTCACAGCTATCTCTACATGAAGGGTAAGTGCTTTAGCCAACACTTTGGAAGGATGGAATCCACAAAGTCTACTTCCCTCTTCTGTTTCTCCAGAACCATCGTCTTTGTCTTCTCTTTGTTCTCTGTTTTAATCTCTTTTTTCCCCCCTTCTTTTATTTAATCCAAGCAAATCAAACAACTAGGAAGTGGATGTCAGGGAATTGGACTGGTTTTCTTTGCCACTGGGACTTAATTGTGCCCACTTAGTATGGGCTTAAATGACTAATTCTGAGCTACAAAACTGAAGATAGTATAAAAATACAGTGGTGCACGTATTTCTGTATTTTGTGTTTGTTTCACTGTTTTGTTCTGAGTTTTCTCTGTCCAAACTTAAGCATAACCTTTTTTCTCTCCTTCAGCTCCTTTGTTTCATCTAGGAACTGAAGTTCCTACCAAGTATCAAAGGAGAGTCAGAATGGAAGCATGGCCCTTGTTGCATGTCTGATGAAATCTTGCTTCCTTGCTTTTCAGGAGGTCTCATGAACCCATGGAGGCGCCGCTGGTGTGTTCTGAAGAATGAGGCCTTCATGTGGTTTCGCACCAAGCAAGAGGCACTGAAATCAGGCTGGCTCTATAAAAAAGGTGGAGGAATGTCAACACTTTCACGTCGCAACTGGAAACGTCGTTGGTTTGTGCTTCGAGAATCCAAGCTGATGTACTTTGAGAATGATAGCGAAGAAAAGCTGAAGGGGACAATTGATATCAGAAGAGCAAAGTGAGTGAAGAAATAAATCCTCGTAATCCCCAGTATTTACGCTCTAAATTAATAACAAAGTGTTTAGTGCTGCTAGTTCATCAGCCTATGTATTTCCCATAGGGCTAGGAGAATCAGAAACATAAGGAAAGAGGAAGACAATTAGAACTTGTAGTTTTATTCTGGAGGGAGTCTGGAATTACTTGATAGTTCTTTTTCCAGTCTTGCATTTCATAATTCAGCAGAAGCTCTTTCCAAGCCATGGAATGAGCCAGAACAGGAGGGGCTAATTAAGTACATACCCCATGCATTCTCCCCTGCCCTGACTCCATCTGTTTCCTGGCATCTCCAGGCATTCAGAGAGGTGGTATGAAGCTCACAGCGAGATCTGAATTTGGCAACATGTACTATGCTTTTTCCTGAGTCCTGGATGCTCTTTTTGCTGCTTAAGCCAATTCCTCAGCTCCTGCTGTATGAAAGGAGAGACTAGTCATCTGTTAGCATTATGTGGTCCTGTAAAGTGCCGAAAAGTGTGGCATAGCCCACTTGTAAACAGCCCTCTGTATCAACCTCCCTGTTATCTCTTCTTCCATGTAGTATCCTGTAGTCTGCTGGTGTCTTGAAAAACCATTTAACACTTCAAGTTTTGCTTTTGTAGTAGATTAACAGCACAGATCTTTTTAAGGAGATCCTAAAATCCGTAATGTATATTGGAAAAATGTGTTTCTGTTAGAGTTATAAGCCATCTGAATCAGTGCTTTCCCTTCTCTGTTGAATGGTACAATGTGGAAAAAAAAGTTGGCCAGGTGGAATTCGTGCCTGTGAAAGGTTTTCAGTTTTGACTCTTGTGATTTGCTGTGTTCCAGAGAGATTGTGGACATTCATGAAAAGGAGAATGCCTTGGACATCGTGACAGAAGACAGAGTTTATCACATTGTTGCAGAGTCACCTGAAGATGCCAGGTACAAGAGGGAGTTTTGTTAGGTTTCTAACCAACTTGCTCATGGGACAGCCTGGGAAATATAATCACTTCCTTTTTGCTGGAGAAAAGAGGGGATTAATTCCTGACTGTCATTTTGTGCTTACTGGGAGGTACCATACCTACTCTGGGGACTCCCGGTTACAGCTTCTGGAATGGTGGTTCAGCCTGTCAGTCAGTTAGAGGACTGCCACCTTATGTGTCTGTGAGCATGCTGAATTCAAGGGTTACTTCAGGAGACACACAAAACCTTAATATAAACTGGAACATCTAATAGCTGATTTATTTATTACATGGAATCTTGAATCAAACAAAAAGTCTATTCATGTTGTCTGTAAATGATTGCGAGAGCAGCTGGGTTTTACCCAGGAGACAGAGAAGAGGCTGCAGCTTATCAGAGTCTGTAGTGTCATCTGATAAAATCTTCTCAGTGCAAAGCAAACAAATGACTCATGTCCTTCCTTGGTGTCCTGGCCAGACAGTGGGGATCAGTCATTTAAGGGTAGGTTGGACCACCTATTCTGCCTATGCAAAGCCAAGTTAAGAGGTTACTGTCTATAGCTGCTCATGTATTCACACTTTTTCCACTACCAAGGCTTCTACTCTCTCAGCTCAGCCAGTGTAACTGCTTCTCTAATCTACTTTAATCTGATTCTGTGACGTTATTTAGAATTGGTTATTATTTCATTTGGATGTAGGAAGAGTATGGGGGAAGGTGTTTAGACACTAACAGAAATAGTCTGAAGAACAGCCCACATGAACAGGAAACAGGCAAATTCAAGGGGCAATAGCTGAAGAAACAGTAACTTCTGAACCCAGAACTTCCACAACTGGAAGGAAAAGGAATATGCCTGCCCTAAGATAACATTGCAGAATTGCTAGGAGAAGTATGAAACAAATGTGGCCTCTGTCAATGCCATATCATCTCTGTTCTGAGGGACAAGAAAGCACTAACACTTGTAGTAGCAAGATTAGCAGATCTGATAGAGTATCCAATTTGAGAATCCTTCATGGAGTCTAGATGTTTGTCGATATCATTGGAAGCTGCAGATAAGAATCTGCTTGCTCTGTAACAGAGATTAGCCTCGAGATACATCTGTAATGAGAAGCTCTTTCACAGCCAAATAATTTAACTCCAAATTAACTTATAAACCCCGCATAATTGGCAGCCATATGACTTCTCAGTTTATGAGCAGATCAGAGAGACACTAGTTAGAAAGGCTTCCAGCCATCTCTAGGACTCTAGTCCAGGAAGATTCACAACTGATCCTGACTGCTTTGCAACCACTGTATGCTCTTCTCAGTCTGCCAACATGAGCTTATATAAAGCGATTGCCTGCTTCCAGTTCCTTGAGTAGCAAGTAGAAAACTGGATTTTGTGGGAGCAGCTGTCAGTGGGTTGGAAAACGTGCACAGAATTTTCATGGATAAATAGGGAGGGAGAGAGGAAGGATGACATTAGAATCTGGTATGATCAGCCCAAGAGATATTTTGTACTATAGTCCTCAGGAAATTGTGAATGAAGAAATTTTCCCACTGGCAGCTCTCCAGGTTCCTTGATCATATTCTACAGCTAGTTGCACTACCCAAATCTTAACTGTGAGTCTGTTTCAATTGCCAGCGGTTGGTTTAATGTCCTGAGCCGAGTACACAGCGCTACAGCGCAGCAGCTGAGGGAAATGCAAGATGAACAGGCCAATCCAAAAAATGCTGTGGTAAGTTACTGTGCAACGAGTCTGTGGGCATGCTTAGAGCCCTCTGTGTTTAACTGTTTTGTGCATGTTTTTCCAGCACTTGCAGTGATGTAGTTCATCAGCTGCATCAGAAAGTTGCACAATTATTATAAAGAAACAACAAAGATGATAGAACAAAGAGGACATTGTGGTTGTGGTGGGTGGCTCAGCTTGATCACTAATGGCTGTCTTTGGTTTGAGGGAAAGATTGGGGCTGCCTTATGCAGATAAAATGCATGGGATTATGGGACTAGTCTGGGACTTCTGTCTGGGTCACAGTTACTCCAGACAGAAGGTACACAGTTAGGAAGAACAATGTATTTATGTATTTTGCCAGTACTGAGATACCAGTGAAGGTTATTTCAGACCTTCATAATGCTCTTTGGAAATCTGTAGCTCTTTTTCCTCCAGTCCCATGGAGCCCTTGCACATCTTCTCATGCTGTTCTGGGAGCAAAGATGACTCACGCGTGCCTTTCTCACATGTTAATTTCTACTCAAGCTATTGGAATTCAGAATAATATTTTCAGTTCCAATCCCTTTCATGGATGAGAATGTCTGTAATTTAAGATGCAAGCAATTCCTGTTCTCTGTGTCTTTCTCACTGTACAGGGAACCCTGGATGTTGGGCTTATTGACTCTGTCTGTGCCTCAGACAATCCTGATCGGTAGGTACAGCAACCTGACCATCCCTTAGATCAGAAACTCTCTAACATTTTTGTGGGTAGGTCCAGATTTTATTTGGGGTTTGCATTTGTTTAAATTCATGAGAATTCTTTTGCACAGAAGCATAACTGAAGTGTAGCTTGTTTCAAGCTGTGACATTCCACAGGCATGAATTTCACACCGCATATATTTATCTTTGAGTGAAAATGGTCTTCTCTTCCTCTTAAATGTGGAAACAGCATAATATCAATTTCAAGAAATTACAGGCTTAGCTATTACTAACACTGAACAAAAATGTCCAGCAAAAGCAGCACTTCCAGTTTTTTAACAGAGTAATTTTATTGTAAATTTAGTGGAAAGAAACACCAATGTGGAAAACAATGGATAAATTGAGAAATCTCTATTGTTCTTGAAATCTTTGCAGTGCAACAGAGCACAAACCTTTAGTTCACAGATTGGTTTGTTTCAGAGAAGAGACATTTTGTATCACTTACATTAACATTTAATTATTTCCCACAGTGTTAACAGGTTCAGCCAGGGCAAAGATTCTTACTACAGTGCTTGAGTAAAATGTTAGCTATTATTTACCTCTGTGGTCTGTTGTTTTGGGTTTTTTTCCCTCACACAGGTTGCCAAGACTTTGGGGTTACTAGTTTAGGAAATGCGTATCTTGTTAGCAGACTACGATTTCAGTGATCAAAATGTTTTAACCAGTTCTCAGCATGGCTTCCTCATAGTTAATCTGTGTACCGGTAGAAAAACCTGGGCAGAAATAGTAAGCTGAACAGAAATCTGTGTTTGCTTTCAAAGCTCTTGGAACTGGTCATATTTTTATTTTTCCATTTTCCTATAGAGCATCAATTCTGTGCAGAACTGTGAATGTTCTTTTGAGAGGACACATTTGTCTGTTGTGAGAGAAGAACAGAATCACCTAGGAGTAACATAATGTTTTTTCCTCTCTTTTTTCAGGATCAGCTTGTACTCTTAAAAAACAATCTCAAACCCGTTTTAACTTAGGACCCTGCTGGGACCTATGTTTGCTACTGAACGCTTGGTGTTAATAACTATGAGGATAATGGCTGTACTAGCTCAGTCTAGTGGTACTAACGCTAGCTCTGTGCGAATGGAGAATAGAACAAAGTCCTGTGCCTATGAACCCAGGACATTTTACAGCTGGTCATTAACTGATTAATGTTTTCTAGTCTTCAGAAATAGCTTTTGGAAGGTGTTTAATTCCATTTATCTGGTCCCTGCATTCATCACTTTTCAGATCAGCTGCAAAGGAGATGCTCTTAAGTTTTTCTACACTCCTCTGTAGTTTGTATTCAGAGACTCTTACTGCATTGCATATGGAAAGGTTGACAACATGGCTTTGGGTGTGCTGTAAGTTGAGATATTTGTATGGTTACAACCAATTTCAATGCTTTTATTTTTTGGCAGACCAAATTCTTTTGTGATCATCACAGCAAATCGAGTGATTCACTGCAACAGCGACACTCCTGAGGAGATGCATCACTGGATCTCCCTGCTGCAGAAACCAAAAGGCGAATCTAAGGTTGATGGCCAAGAATTCCTTGTGAGAGGTAAAAGAAAATGCATGTGATTATGATATGTCAAGCTCATCTTCCATTTATGATCTGTAGGGAGGTGTGATTGCAAATAATCCCATCTAACTGCTCCCCAGAACCAATCATTCCTTGCCCCTCTCCACCTTCCTGCCTGCTGCTTGTCATGTCCTGTGTTATGCTGGCACTGACTCATATATGATTCCCTGTCAGGTGGTTTCAAAAAGCTAAAGCTGGAAAAGAATAAGTACTTCTTTATATGTTTAGTTTTTGGATGCTAGTTCTGTAGCATATTTCAACATGTCTAGCAAGTGCCGTCAGGGAACAGGAAGGGAGCATGGCTACTGTTTAGGAGCAGCTGGCTTAGACTGACTATGACATGACAGTGCAGCTTTTGTTTTCAGAAAGCTCTGTTCCTTCTGACACCTGTCATGTTGAGAGGGAGGGAAAGAGATCTTTGTGGGATTGCTGCTGTCCCCAGCTAAACAAACTAACCTGATTAGGGTTGACATAGTGAGATGCAAAGAATTCTCTGAGCCTGAGCAAAAAATTATGTTTCTGTTTAGAGCTTAGTTGGTGAGGGAGGACCTGATGCATGAGTTCTGATCACACATATTACAAATATTACCCCATTTGCCTCAAATATTTTTAAATTCCCTTAGTACTTTCAGCCCATCACATGGTCGTAAAAGTATGAAGACACTCCTGATCCCATCTGTGGAAAGCAGGAGCATGAGCAAATTGCCTTACACCTTCCAGAAAGTATCTGTGATGAATAAAGGCCCAAGAGTGCTCATGGCAAAGCAGGAGGACAGGAAGAGGAGGGTTACCAAAAGTGGCATAAGCCTTCCATCCTAGTCTTAAATATTTTAAGGAAATTTAGTGATACAAAGCAGAGTATCAAACAACAGTGTGAATACCTTAAATTTTAAATACTTAATTGCAAGGCAGCAGTTCCTTTCATCTTTTATTGTTCATTAGTTTAAGATAAAAGGGAATCCTGCTTTGCAAAGTCAGTGAATGCTCTGCACTTCATAGTAAGATGTTTGTGTGACAGTGGTGTAGCCATGAAGGCATATGTTCAGGAAGGTCTGTTTCTTCATCTTTTCCTTATATGGAACCTGTGGGCTCAGTCCCACATTCTTTGAACTTTTTGCCTTGTGGGTGGACATTACCTTTTACAGCTCTGAATAGAAAATTGCCTTTTTGACAGCTTTCACAATTCAGACTGCTATGTTTTCTTTTATAGTATTGAACGTAAAATGAGCTATGACATATTTTTCCTGACCATGGGAGGAAGAGATGCATGTATCACCAAACCTTTTTCATTGAAGTTTGGATAAGCATTTGGCATCTCTTTGTAGAAATGAGTTGTAAAGTATTTATTTGCATGTTTGTGACTTGTGAAAGAAGCATTCTTAATAGAGGATGCCCTCATGGTGATGGCAAACTAAACCACAGATCATTAATAAAAAAATGAAGGATGGAACAGCTCAGTGGAAAATTTTAGGCTACTTTCTTACAGAGACTGTACAGAATACTGCCACAGCCATTAAAGCAGAGCTGGTAGGTTGCAGTGTGAGCCTTTTGCAGAGGGGTGGAATTCTTGTCCCAGAGTTAGAGAGCCACCAGGCAAGAGACAAGATTGCTGTGGTGGCAAAACTATTAACATGTTTGTATTCCCGTGCTAGGCTGGCTTCATAAAGAGGTTCAGAGCAACAACAAGATGTCCTCTCTGAAGATGAAGAAACGGTGGTTTGTTCTGACAAATACTGCCCTTGACTACTACAAGTCATCTGAGCGCACAGCTGCCAAACTTGGCACACTTGTACTCAATAGCCTCTGCTCCGTAGTACAGCCTGATGAGAGGGTCTTCAAGGACACAGGTAAGAGGAAGAAAGCCGTAATGAGCAGACCTTCCATGCGTGAAGTTGCCTGAAGAAGGGATAATGCAGGAATGTAGTGGTGTGTCATGCTGAGAAGGTGGTCTTGACGTTATCTGAGCCTATGTGTCTGGCTTCAAATATCTTTTCTCACAGAAACTGTAAGAGACTTGCAAATGGCCAGAGTAGTGTGCAAGTGACAGGAAGTCCCTCGCACCTGATGGAAGTTACACAGTGCTGATGTTTTTTCACTGGGTAGCATCACCTTGTCATAGAAGGGGATCAGGTCAGACAAGCAGGTCCTGCCTTTCATAAACCTGTGCTGATTGGGCCTGATTGCCTGGTTGTCCTGTAGGTGCCACATGATGGCAGTCAAGATGATCTGCTCCATAACCTTCCCGGCACCAGTGGCAGACTGACAGGCCTGTAGTTCCCTGGGTCCTCCTTCTTGTATATGGCTGTCATATGTGCTGATCTCCAGTCAACTACATAACATGGAAGCAAGTTTTACCTTCCAGCTTATTTATTTCTCCACAGGCTATTGGAACATCATTGTCCATGGGCGAAAGCACTCTTACAGACTGTACACAAAGCTGTTGAATGAAGCTATGCGCTGGGCTTCTGCCATTCAAGGTGTCATTGACAGTAAAGTTCCCATTGAAACACCTACACAGCAACTCATTCGTGACATCAGGGTAGGTGGTATTATGCTAATTCCCAAGTGAGTTTGGAGCAGCCAGATCACCACTGGCCTTACCCAGTCATTGCTGAGAATGTGGCAAGAAACAAGTTTGCTGTCTTGGGGGGGGGGGGGGGGCGGGGAGTGAA
>NDXB01017693.1:365190-420172 GCA_002631895.1 Agapornis roseicollis
GGGGGGGGGGGGAGGGACAGGGAGTGAATAAACCTAAATGACTGTGAAACTAATCAAATCTTGTTAGTTTTACTTTGAATTAGCATGTTATCCGATCTATGTAAGTCTAGGCTACAACTGTGTGTAATTACAAATTGCAAATCCCTGTTTCATCCTTTCCTAAACATCCTCTGGACACAGATAAAAAATTTCCATTCCTACCAGCCATGTGACTTTGCTGTACCCTGAAGTCCTCCTTGTACCTTAGGCTTGTGTGGGTAATAGCAGAGTAAAAGGGCAGAAAGAAAACGTCCTTTAAAATTGCAGAAATTGTGCCACTGTAACAGGAGTAGTTGTTGGAAAGGCTTCTTTCCAGAAACTGTGGCAAATTAAATACAGAATAATATTAGAAGACACACCAAAGCATATTTCAGAAGAAATGTAATGCAAACATATGCATTGTGATGACCTCTAAACTAGATGCAATTATATAGTAACTATTTGGGAAGAAAGAGCTGGGGGTGTTCATGGAGAACCTTAGAAAATTTCAGCTTGGGGTTCAAGGACAAATGGAATGTTAAGTATTATTAGGGAAGGAGTATAGGATGAAAGGTGGAAGACGATGACAATATATATAATAGTGACAGGCCCAGATTTTTAACACCATGTGCACTTTGGTTGTCCATTCTGTAAACACATGGAGTACAACCAGGCAAATGCAGGGAGGTCAGTCTCATTATTACATATTAAGCATGGCGGATCTGTGATCAGAAAGCCTGTTAACCATTTACTGTTGAAAGCTTGAAGTATATACCAGGGAGGAATCATGTCATATATGCCTGTTACATGTCTGCATTAGGCATCAGCCACAAGCTACATTTGAAGTGAGTATCCCGTGCTTGGTATGACCCAGTATGATTATTCTTATGTGTAAGTTTCAGCAATAATGTAGAGAGTAATTTTTATATGTGAGTTATGCCTTGGTTCCCTAGTCCCTCTGTGGACCTCCAGAAAATTAGATAAAGGTGGTTGAGCTTGAACATGAATGTGTAAGGACATCCTGTGAAGGTCTGTCCCCGTTTAAGGATCATTATAATCCTCTTTTATTTCTTATTTCTCCTCTCCCTCCCTTCCCATCCCCCCCCAGGAAAACAGCACAAACTTTGAAGTTGTGGAACAGACATACAGGAGGAACCCAATCTTGCGATACACCCAGCATCCATTGCATTCCCCATTGCTCCCACTACCATATGGAGATGTTAGTGTCAACTGTAAGTATTTTACCCATGTGACAGAATCTGCTCACATTTTGAGCATCAGTGTGGAGCCTGACCACCACAAAAGTAGTATGTAAGCGCTCTCTATGCAGGAGAAGTTCATTTGGGTTTACATTCATTTGGGAAGCCCACAGGGTTCAGAGAGGGAGCAGATCCTTTCATGACCCAGAATGTATTCTGTGTCCACTGCCCTGGATCTTAACGAACACTGAGTCTTAAAGTAAATGGGGGCTGGTAGTTTATCATCTATCTGGAGGATGTGCAGCCTGTCATCCTTTAGCTCCAGCAGAAATCCTACAACAGGATTACATTATGCAACTGGCAGTGGGATATTATTCCCACATACAGAAGCTGCTGTAAAACCAGACGAAATGAATCCTTTCTTCAAATGCTTCAGGAACATGAAAGAGCTAGACTGTTTGGTAGGCCACCAGCAAACTGAGGTAATTAGCTGATGATTCCAGACTGGCAACACTAAAACTGAAAGCTGTTGCTGAATACCTGTAGAAGAATCTTTAACACAGAATGACTGGGCTACAAAATCTTTTCAGAAATTAATTTCAATCTGGATATGCAAAGCAATGTATATGGGAAAAACAGTGTTGCATGGGTAGTGATCTAGTTCTGCTTAGGAAAGTGAGCAGAAATTTACATAGCTTTATGAAAATGTGAAGTCCTGTGCTGAGCACAGAAACACAACAGCTAATGCAAGGTCTTGAAAGCCTAGAAAATGAAAGTCTCTGTGCATCTTTACTGATGTATTATGCACCTGCATCTTGAATGCAGGATTCAGTTTGGCCTTTCACATATTAACAAAAGATACAGGAGAAGTAAAAAACTACTCAAAGATTAAAGGCATAGAAAGACTTGCCTACAATTAAGAGACTAGATAGAGCAGAACTCTTCAGCCTCAAAAGAAAGCTTTTAGGACTAGAGTACTGTCATGGAGAAAGGGAAGGGGGAATAACTGCTCACGTTGATAGAACGATCAAATTAAGTGGCAGATTAAAAGAAAAATTCTGGAATACAGAAAAATTTTAGAGCAAAACCACTGTGGAACTTGCTACAGGGCTGTATATTGGTACTGTACAATTATTGCATGGCCATTGGGAAAGCAATGGCTATATAGGAGATTCAGAAGGACCTACAGCCCCAGAGATGTGTCAGAGGATGCAATCCTGCAGCAGTATGGTAGTATCACACACTTCTGAGCAATTCAGAGCAGACATTCAGGTGCTTAAGAAACTTGAGCAGATTTGGAGTAGACATTTTAATTCTAAGCAAAGGGAAAAGCTGCATCAGTGGTAGAGCAATTTGCCAAAATTCTGTGTTGGCTCAGGGGCAAAACACAGAATATTGGGAGTACACAAGCCAGGCTTTGGTGTCTGCACCTAAAGCTGTAACTGCAGTAGCGGCTCTTCACTCTACAGCTCCTCTCAGGTGAGGAGACAGTTTACACAGAGTTGACTTTCTGCCACCCCTTCACCTTTGTCTGCAGATGAAATGCCAAAAGCTGTCTCTTGGCATGTCATCTGCAGACACTGAAGCCTCAACTAGATTTCAGTGCTAATTTTCCTTAAAAACATTACTTTGCACAGTGCATAAAAAAATGGATTTGCAGTGGCAGCCAGTTAGGTGTTGCAAATGCTAATTAAATCTGCATTTGTGCATGTAAAGATGAAGTATTAATTTTAAGTATAAATTTAAGTTCAAGAGATGAGCTAATGCTCAGGTCACTTTTCTTCTGTGACAGACTAGTACAGTTGCTTGTAGTGTTGCTGGGCCAGTAGAATATAATGCTCACTTCTTGTCACCTTTGTGATTGTTCCCCAGTGCAACAGGAGAAGGGTTACAGCAGCTTACAGGATGAAGCAGTGAAGATCTTTAACTCCCTGCAGGAAATTGAGACAGTGTCTGACCCCATACCTATTATCCAAGGCATTCTGCAGACCTGCCATGATTTAAAGCCCCTGCGTGATGAAGTGTACTGTCAGCTTATCAAACAAACCAACCACATGCCGCATCCCAACAGTACTGGGAACCTGCACCACTGGCAGCTGATGGCATGTATGAGCTGCACTTTTCTGCCCAGTAGAGCGATCCTGCGCTACCTCAAGTTCCACCTTAGAAGGTAAACATCCTTTTCATCTCCTCCTGTGCAGACATCTTCCTGTGATGTTGCAGCCTCGTACCTTTGTGCACAAATTTTGCTATCAGTTGTTCTGTTGTCAAGTTTAGATTGGATATAAGGAAGAAGTTCTTTACTGTCAGGGTGGTGAGGCACTGGAATGGGTTGCCCAAGGAAGTTGTGAGTGCTCCATCCCTGGCAATGATCAGGGCCAGGTTGGACAGAGCCTTGGGTGATGTGGTTTGGTGTGAGGTGTCCCTGCCCATGGCAGGGGGGTTGGAACTGGATGATCTTAAGGTCCTTTTGACAATTTGTAATTTTTCAGTATGTATGTGCTTAACTAAGCACATAGTGCTACAATTTCTATTTCTAACCCACTTTAACTTCCAATTTTCATGAACTAAATAATTTACATTTCTTTCCAATTCCTCTTCAGCATCTAATACAGCTTTCCAAGCAGTCCGCACTGAGGCTGAGCTGCAGCCATGTAGTCTCACTGCATGATGACAAGAAAGATTAATATAATCTATTTTAATTCCTTCTAAGCCAGGAAGGAGCGTGATGAAATTTGTGCTAATACACCAAATAGCTACACCAGGGGTTGGTTCTAAGAGATGCTGAGGAATATTCCATGTCACCATTTCATGGGTTTATCACTAGAGTTGCAGATAATGTTATACTTAGAACTGCTGGCCTTGGAGGGAAGAGAGCTGTGTACAAGCATCTACTTTCTATCTTCTTGATTCAGAAAAATACTGTAGAAGTGGCTGAAGCACAGCCAGCAAATTAAAAAACATGAGTAAATGAAAAAAATCTACATTCAATTTTATACTTTTTAATCTCAATTTTGTAAGTTGAGATGGTCAATCCTTTTATCTTCAGTTGATACTAAACTCTGGAATGTTTGAACTGCTTATTTTATGTGTTGCTGAGAAATGCCAGTGAAGTAACCTTGGAATGAGAAGGTTGTACAGTTTAGGAAATAAGAGAGTTCATTTTTCTTGTGGTTGCACTTGACATCAGTATCTCCACTGAACACTTTACATACAGTAGTCCAAATTATATGGTAATTAATTCTGCTTCACTGTGTAATGAGTTCTTCTGCTTCTCTTTACAATTAGGGTAAAGGATCTTTTTCCAGGCTCAGAAATAGACAGGTATGCGCAATTTATAAGTGATTCCTTGAAGAGAACAAAGACGAGGGAGTTTGTGCCCTCCCAGGAGGAAATACAGGCTCTTCTCACCCGTGAAGAAATGACCACAACAGTGTACTGCCATGGAGGTGGCTCCTGTAAAATAACCATCAATTCCCACACAAGTGCTGGTGAGGTAATGCATTAGTAATGTTACATCTAGCTCATGGAAGCACATCTCTCTGTCTGGATATTGGCTTTGTGGAAGGGACTCCCTTTTCCCATTCAACTCCATATGAAGACAGGCTAAGAAAGTTGGGACTGTTTAGCCTGGAGAAGAGAAGGCTGTGTGGTGACCTCATAGCAGCCTTCCACTATCTGAAGGGGGCCTGTAGGGATGCTGGGGAGGGGCTCTTCATTAGGGACTGTAGTGACAGGACAAGGGGTAACAGGTTCAAACTTAAACAGGAGAGGTTTAGATTGGATATAAGGAAGAAGTTCTTTCCTGTTAGGGTGGTGAGATGCTGGAATGGGTTGCCCAGGGAGGTTGTGAGTGCTCCATCCCTGGCAGTGTTCAAGGCCAGGTTGGACAAAGCCTTTGGTGACATGGTTTAGTGTGAGGTGTCCCTGCTTATGGCAGGGGGGTTGGAACCAGACGATCTTAAGGTCCTTTCCAACCCTAACTATTCTATGATTCNTGGCAGTGTTCCAGGTTGGACAAAGCCTTTGGTGACATGGTTTAGTGTGAGGTGTCCCTGCTTATGGCAGGGGGGTTGGAACCAGACGATCTTAAGGTCCTTTCCAACCCTAACTATTCTATGATTCTTGTTACTTTTTTAGGTACAGTTTTTTTTTGCTGTGCCTGCAAAGTCTGTAGGGAAAGCTCAGCTTACTCTGCAGGTTCAGACTTAGGCAAGGCCTATGCCCAGGTTCTAGAATATCACTTAACAATTGTGTTGCAAAATCTAAACACTTTTAGTGTTCTGCCCATTGGAAAGGTAATAATTCTGAAGACTTGCTAAAACACAGTTTTCTGGACAAGTTGAAATTCCAGTTCATAATGTAATCATTCTGGAAGGGACACTGTAACTTAAACACTGGCAGGTCAGAAGCAAGGTTTCAGATTATAATATATTGTCTGAAAACATTACTGCTAAACAGATGTAAAAACAGTAGTAAAGTGTGGTACTAGAGGTACTAAACTGACTAGAGGTACTAGAGGAACCAAGAATGTCATCATGACAACTAAATCTCTTATGTGTCTGTACCTTGTAGAGTTTTATCTCCCCCATCTTCGAAAGGGTAAAGGAGATAGAAAAGGTTCAGAGAAGAACAGCAAGGATGATCATATACAAGTAATGACTTCCTTGGTCTTTTAGGGTCAGAATTCTTTAATCTGAAAATGAGGTAAGTAAGGGAGACATGTGATAGAGGTCTATGAAATTTTGAGTGAAGAGGTACTGATTCTTCGTTGTGAAAGTGTGTGTAATACCTACTATGTGATCTGTCTCCAATTTTGCAGGTGGTTGAAAAGCTGATCCGAGGTCTAGCAATGGAGGACAGCCGTAACATGTTTGCACTCTTTGAACATAATCAGCAGGTGGACCGTGCTGTTGAGAGTCGGGTGATTGTGGCTGATATCTTGGCTAAGTTTGAGAGGTAAAATAATGTTTCATAAAACCTTTAACTCCTAGTTGAATGTTACACGTAAGTGGTTAAGTGGTAGCGCAGTCTGGTAGTTTATGCAAAGCAGCTGCAGTGATTCAACCATTCACTCTGATTTGAGCTTCCCTGGTAAGGTTCAAGAACTCTTTCCCACTGTGAGGAAAACCATGTTCACATCTGTTTTGGTGAAGAAGCTTTCTTTACTAGGACAAAATCAGTAGTGCCTTTATCAAAGAATAATGGTTTGCTAGCAGAGCTCAGGCAAGGTTTGCTGCAGTCTGATAACAAACTTACAGATTACCTCATAAAAGGTATATCAGAAGAGAGAGCAAAGATTTGGGCATAGAAATGCAGCTCTGATTTCTTACTCTGGGCTGTGATTTTGTGGCTAGGCATACAAAAAAATCCAGGAAATAGTGCAAGAAACTGTCAGTGGCAGTGGTTGTAAAGACAAAAATAAAATCATTCCAAATAGTGGCAAGGTTGATGTTTTTCACCATCACAAGATTACAGGATCCAATGGAAACAGTAGCTTGAAAATGGGGACTGCTTTGTGTCCTGCCCCAACTCTTGTATTTATTATCTAATTTTTTTATCAAATATATTTGATAAGAACTTCGGGTCCTTCTGAATCAAACTTTCATGTGACTTAGAGGAAGAAGTGGAAGTTACCAGCAAAGTCTGCTGCACTGAGATTGTCCTGCTCAATTAGGTAGTTTTGTATCCTCTCTGTTTCAGAAATCCAGGTGTATCTTCATATTGTGAGTTACACTGTGGACATCCCAGTACTGTGGTGCTCCTGGTTACTGATATGCTCTCCTCTCACTCGCTTTTCAATATTACAGACTTGCTGGGTCTGAAGAAGAAGAGGAGGAAGGACAGTGGCAGCTGTATTTTAAGCTTTATTGCTTCTTAGATATTGAGAATGTTCCCAAAGATGGGGTGGAGTTTGCCTTCATGTTTGAGCAGGTAAGCTTACTCTGGAAGAATGATTTCATTTCCAGGGTGGCAGAAGCACATGAGAGTATACAGAAAACTGGCTTACCTTTTCATTAGAAGTGGGAATGCTTGTTGAAACAGAAGAATTTAATGGGCTGAATTTTTGCCTGGAATCTACCAAGCAGATAGACTGTGACATTCTCTAGGGGAGTATTAGAACAAAAGCAAGAAAAATGAACAAGGGCTGAAAAAACCTTGAACACCAATGATAATAAAATGCTTTTAAAACTTAATTTTGAAGGATACAGGAATTTGGATAGAGATTTGAGAAGAATCATTAAAACTAGCTGCTTGCAAGAACATAGGTGTAAAGAAAACTGGAAAATCTGCCCATCTATCTGCGTATCAGCTTACAAAACCTCCTTATATCCTTGGGGTGTTACAGGAGTTGACTGAGAAAGAAAAAATCTGTCTTTTGGGCAGTTTCTTTTGATTAACGGAGAAGCACTGGAAGAGTGGTACAGAAAAAGGAAAAGAGAATGTAGTTGATAGTATTGATCTGCTGAATAATCGTCTTAAGTCCCTATGCTTCATAGCACAATGATGCTGGTTAGGCGGAGGGTCACGCTGGTATGAAATAACCTTGCAATTAGAGATACAAAACTAAACTGACTGGAGTACTCAGCCGTGTGATTTGTCCCATCTTTATTACTTCTACTGAAAACTGATCTTGCCTTAGAAAATTACAGCTGTTGAAAATTGATTAATATGTGTTAAAGGGGTCAGTGTCTTTAAGACCGAAACTCTCTGATAGTCAGATGGTTGGCATGTACATCACACAGCCAGTGGTTCCCTGAGAAGGCTTTCTTGAAATGAAGATTAAATATTGTTAACTACAGAATGTCTAGGAAACAGTCAGGAGCAAGACATCATGGTACTCTGTAGAAACTCAGCTGTACCAAACTCCCTGTTGACAAGGCTTTCAGTCCATGTAGCTTTTACTAGCAAAGAGGAGTGGAAGAGAAGTAACAGTAGGAGTAGATGTTATCTAGACATTAGATGAATGTAACAAAAAAAAGCATGTAAATATATTTAACAGAAAAACAGGCAAAAGGAAGCAAGAAGACTGGGGGAGACATCAGGTGAAAGAGGAGGAGGTAGAAGGTGCTGATGTGCAATGAGACTGAGGTTAAGAGCCTTGAGTTTATTATATCTAACTTTCTGGTTTTCCACACAGGAGCTGTAGGTGGTACAGCACTAAACAAATTGCCTTAATTCTGGTCTTTACAAGTCCTCATTGTAAGACTTTCAGTACAGGATAGGAGCCCCTCAGAGATCTCTGTCCTGTCCAGACTTGCAGAACTAGGTGTTCCCCACACATTGACCAGTTGCAAACTGACTTCTTTATTATAATTTCTGCTCTAACCTCCAGAGTTGTCTTTCCTGCTAGGAAGGACAGATGCCAGAGGAATCTGTACATGGATCCAGCTGTGAATGAACTGTGCTTCTGCTTTGTAATGAGTCTGGGGGACTTTTTGTTTCTTTGCAGGCTCATGAAAGCCTCATAGATGGTCATTTTCCTGCCCCAGAGGACACTCTGCAGCGCCTAGCAGCTCTGCGGTTGCAGTATCTTCATGGAGATTATTCTAAAATAAGCTGGACCCTTGATGGAATCTACCCAGTTAACAGGTTAAAATCCAAAATACTGCAGTCAACAAAGAGTAGCGGCACTACCAGTCATACTCTGGAGAGGAGACGAACCAGCTTCCTTGAAGGGACATTGAAACGTAGCTTCAAGACAGGCTCTGTAAAGAAGCAGAAGGTAGAAGAGGAGCAGATGATGGAGATGTGGGTAAAGGAAGAGCTTTCAGCTGCTCGCGCAAGCATAGCACAGAAATGGACCAAGCTGCAGGGACTCTCTCAGCATCAGGCCATGGTGAAATACATGTCCATTGTAAAGGAGTGGCCAGGTTATGGGTCAACTCTCTTTGATGTTGAGGTAAGTGGTGTATAAACCCATGTTTCTGCTACCAAGAAGAGGCATCAGTCTGGAGAACAGATGCAGCTGTGTGTACTACATTGCTCAGCAGCCAAAGGGAATTTTGGGAACTGGCTGCATTTTGCCTTAGCAAGCTTAGGGTGAGCCTGCAATACCACAAAACTGAAGAGGTGAGACGCAGAGCACACGGGGTAAACAAGCTGGTGCATCCTGGTAAATTGAGGGAGACAGTGGATTCCTACTTCATTAGAAGAGCAGTAAAATTTGGGAATTTGGGGTGGGAGCCTTAAGGAGATGGGTTGCCCAGGGAGGTTGTGAGTGCTCCATGCCTGGCAGTGTTCAAGGCCAGGTTGGATGAAGCCTTGGGTGGCATGGTTTAGTGTGAGGTGTCCCTGCTTATGGCAGGGGGGTTGGAACAAGATGATCTTAAGGTCCTTTTCAACACAAACCATTCTATGATTCTATGGTGATTAATGAAAGCAAAAGTAAAACAAAGCTCTCTTGTCCCTGCTGGCTGTTCAGCAGAACACTACAACAGAAACTGCTCAGACAGTGTCAGTCAGACCTCTTCTAGTGCAGGAAAGCACAGTTCCAGTTTTATCAGTTTTGTTGCTGCCTAGGTCAATTACCATAGGAAGTTGGTTGCACTCCCTGTATTATCTGTAAAATACTAAGAGGAACATTGACTTCCTAAATCACTTCAAAAATCTGATGAGAGCTGTTAGCTATTACATTATTTGACTCACAGCCATCGCTTCTAAATCTTTGCAGCAGGAGTGCCTACAAGATTCCTTCTGCAGACATCTTATTTTTTTCTATTAGGGTGAAGACTTGAGATGTCCTAAAGGAGCCAAAAATAGGGGACTTTACCTTGCTTCACAGACTGGGTCACTGAATTTGTGTAAAATTTCTTGGTTTTCTTTCTGCAGTGCAAGGAGGGTGGATTCCCAAATGATCTCTGGCTTGGAGTCAGCACTGAAAACGTGTCTGTCTACAAACGAGGGGATCCTAAACCACTAGAAACTTTTCAGTATGAGCACATTGTTTTCTTCGGAGCACCACAGCCTAACACCTTCAAAATTACAGTGGATGAGAGAGAAATGTTCTTTGAAACATCCCAGGTATATGAGAGCACAAGACTTGTTGCATGTGCCGTTATACCGGCACTTCAGCAAAGCTCTTGTTTCACAGGACTAGACAAGATTATATGCAACAACTCTTGCTAAATGGACTGGACAGCCAAGGATAAAGATGAGGGGAGCTTAAGCCTGAAGTGTCATGGTACCTCTTCTGCAATAGAGGGATTAACAGGAGAAAAAAATGCTGGTTAGAAAGTGAATGAGGTGGAATGGTTTTTCCAAAGCACTGGGAATTTCCAGTTTGGGATGAATATGCATGTGCTTGTTTTTTCATTCCCTTCCAGTATATAAATGGGGAGTTCAAAAACGCTAAAAAAGTTTAGTAGCATTAAAGTTGTTTTTCTTTGAGCTACAATCCTTTGAAGTGTTGCCACAACAGAGCACAAACTTGCCAAGCATTTCTTTCCTTTCTGTCATGTTCACATTTAGTACTACATGTGAAGTTTGTAGTGCCATGACTTTAGACAAGGGGAATATTTTGGAATGGAATCAGTGATACTAGTTTTTTAATGTGCTTATCCTCTGTTATTATATACCCTCTCTAGGTGGGCGAGATAATAAAGATCATGAAAGCATACATCAACATGATTGTGAAGAAACGCTGCAGCGTCAAATCAGCCACCAGTGTGGACAGTCATGCCAGCATCTGGACTAGGTGATACCAATGAACTGCCACACACAAGAGGCAGTTGTTTGATGGTTAATATTTGCAACTTGCCAGCACAAGTGTAGCAAAGATGTTTTTTAAGAACTCCACTTGCCTGACTACTGTATTTCAAAACCGAAGTGACATCTACAGAACCACAGGATTTGCACCTCTGCCCAAAGACAGTAAAGAGTAGCAACTGTTGTTAAATATTAATGACCCAAAACTTGTTTTCCCTTTGCTTGTCTGATGAACAATGTACCTTAAAGAAGCAAAGTCAGAAGCATCCTCCTCTTCCTGTGTGTCTCTCTGCTGCTTTCACCTGTCATACTGGCAGAAAAATTCACAAGAATCTTTTCTGCACTACAGGAGACAGACTTGAGCTTCCTTATGAATTTCCAACAGGCAAAAATCTGATCATGGGATCTCAGCATGATCTGCTAAAAGAATATGGGGTTTTATTTATTTTGCAAGCAACTCCAATCTAGAAGTCACTGTGGGCTTTTCCTTCAGGATGTACCAATGATCTGATCTGGTCTTAAAAGAAGATGCCTTTGAAAAATTGAAGCCAACTGCATCAACTAGTTGGTCAAACCCTACTTGAGAAAGCATTAAACAAACATAAAACCACCCAGTGTGATTCTTTCCCTTCCAATACAAGTTCACAGGTACACAGCTGTAAAAAGTGGCACTTTAAGTTAAAATTCTAAGTCTTCCAACACAGGAGAAAACCTTTGGGACTAACACCACTGAAACAGGTCAGCAGGTGCCATTCTGAGAACATTCCAAGCAGCACCTAATGCCAAAAGATGAATGACTGCCTTTTCCCCATAGAACTGAGGAGGTGAGATTGATTTAGCTGCATCTCCAAAAGCGCTGCTCTTCACAAACTTCAGGTTTTGGATGGAGATCAGGGGTTTTTATAGCGAGCAGCCTGCCTGTGTTAAGTTCCTTCTTCCGCTATATGGGATTTTAGGATGACTGGGATTCCTTAACTTCAGTTTTAAGTTAACTGTTTCCTACTGAGCAAATAGGTGCCTAGATAAATTGTTACAGGCAAGATTCTCACTTCCCCTATACTACTGTAAGCAGATGCCAAACCTTTCATCCTCCTCCCAGTTCTAATTGGAACTGCTCCCATCAGTGAATCCCCAAATCTACTTCCAATCTCTTCTAGGTCCCTCATCATCAGCAAAACTTGAAAACAATGCTGTTTTGCCAAAACAACTGCTTCTTGGAGGGTTTTACAGCTACTTGCCATTTGAAGAAGCAGATTTTTCTTTCTCAGTGAAAGAGTCATCTTCAGTCTCTTGACTTCAGGAACTTGATTTCATAATTTAAAACAATATTCAGTATCAGTCACATCATAAGTCGCTTGCATCAGTGATCAAGAAACTTGGTGGCTAGCCATTTACTATGACCCTTGTCTAGTCTTGGGATCCCAGAATGCAAAGGCCCATTCAGTGTCTTAATGAAACTGAAGAGCTGTACATGATATGGGCCTTGTTCCATGTGTGAAATCAGACATCTCCAGTTCTGTAGAAGTGGCAGATAAAGCCTGTTAGCTATGAAATAGAAATTTCATAGAAAAAACCCTAGGAGTCAGTATACAACTGCTTCTGTTTGAATTCATCAGCAAATTGTGCCATGTCACTAATACTGTGACACAGAACACTGTAGTTTTGAGGTTGACAGTACAAGAAACCCACCTGTACATAACTCATGCTTTGCTCTCATTTCCACTGCACTGCAGCATGTGCAGACACTCTGTCCACCCACCACACAACCAGCCTAAGAGAATAGCCACTGCTATACATTGTAACTTCAACTGGAGTTTCGCCTTAAATAGCTTTACGGAAGGAGTCTACAAACATTCCCTGCTTGTCACAAAGTTAACCAGGTCATGAATGAGAGAGAACAGGAATGCAGAGGCAACCTGATAAGCAACTCTTTATATCTGTCTGTACACTGACTAGATCTCTTTATGTATCACAATAGCCTTGATTATCCCTGTCCTAACTCTGCACTAGCTCTGTGTTCTGGCTCTTGGGTTGCTGCAGGCAGCTTGAACCCACCTGGAAATGTAACTCCCATTACTATTTGTTGTAATTTTGCTTATTTCTATTACAGAATTCCTTCAGCTGTCTTTTTTAATTTGTAACTGGCTTTACAAGATGAAAGTTTAATAAATTATTGGATTGCACAGGCTGTATTCAATCACAAACATTGTGTGCTCATGTTAAGGTGCTTAGCCAGAGCTCTAACACTCAAAACTTGTAAGTGGGCATCAGTGGCATGAGGAGACAACGGCCCTTTCTCTCAGAAGCAAATTTTGCCTTTGTGATGAAGCTTATAGAAGCTCGGCACTACAAAGGGGAGGCCTTGGTTCCAGCTTCAGCTGCTCATGCTGAGGCTCAGTTGCACCTTTGTGTATGTCCTGTATGAGCTCAAGGGACTGGTTCTGAAACAGTTACTATGGTGAAAGCAGAACAAGGAATTAATCAGTTCCAAAGGCCTGGGTGGCAGATCATCTCCATCAGGTTAGAGCAGATCTGCTTCATCCCTCTCTTCCACACACCCAAAGTCACTAGTAATAGACAATTCCCCTAGCTCAAGCAAGCTGCCAGCTGCACTTCTCACACAGTAGCATGGCCCAGCCATGGTGTTCACCTAAGAGCATGTGTCACTGAAGTGGTAAATCTGGATTGGGGCAGATCAGCTGTCAGCAAGACAGGCTCTCCACTAGCAGACAAAACTCCCCTCAATCCATGCACAGGTACAAGCAGTGATAAGTAATCTCCATTAATACACTGTCGTCCCTTGATCAGATACTCCAAGAAGCCTTGGGGCCCTGGAGATAGTGCTATGCAAGTTCATCTCCATCTGTTGCAGATTTTTAGTTTCTCCGTCCTTACCACAGACACATGCCCTTAGCACAGACACATGACACGTCTCCCTTTGAGGATGGAACTGCCTCTGCTTCCTTCAGCAATTGCTTTTCTTTTGTTAACTGCTACACTACTTTCTGTATACTTTCAGAGACACACCATCTCTGCCTCATTTTTGCTTAGGAAGCCTTAAGCCACAACAGGCTCTTACTGCTCCTTGGGGTGGAAGAGGGTGTCAAACCCAAACACAGGCTGCTTGGCCAACCTACTGTCCTGCACAGCCCTTGTGTGATGAAGCACCAATGCATCAGAGCCTACATACCCACGTCTGCCTTGCACACTGCTGCTGGGCCATGCCGACCTGCAGCTGAATGTTTTCTGGGTGCTGAACAGTGCAGCCAACCTCCATCACCATGGGTTAAAGCAGGTGGTAGCCAGCTGGGTGCCCTTGTTTGCAGCTGCTGAATTTCAAACTCCATTTGCTTCACCTAATGCATCACTATCATGACAACAGACATGCACTGCTGCAGGCCCAGCATGACCATGATAACATGCATGAATTCATTTACAGCTGGTTGCAGTTAATAACTACCCAAGTCAATGGCTGACTCACAACGTTCTCTCATTCCTTTGTTACTTCTGCTCTATCACCCTGCCAGTGTGATGCAGTCCCTGCTGACCTCCACCCTGGTATTCCCCTAATAGTTAATCCAAGTTTATAAGGTCTAACATTCGTTTCATATGAAGGAGTTTCATGCCAAGGAGTGGGTGTAAGGCTTTGGAAGAGGGTAAAATTTATAATCAGCACCTACACCATAAACATGAAGTGGTTTATACACAGAATCACAGCCCCTGGTAAGTCATGGCACAAGCACACATATCTAGATATTAAACCTGTCTGACTGTAAACTTCAACTATTTACTTACACCTTGCTATAAAACACACAGCCTTTCCCTATGTAGGCTGTACATTGTATTGTTAATCCATGCACTGATTTCAAAATGAGATGCTCCCCTTGGGCATTTAAGCAAATCCCTCACACATGAATTCCAACCTCCACTGTAAAAACATAAGCTCCTAAATCTGGATTGCAAATTTGCTGAACTCTAGTCCACATTTTACAGCAGAGATTCCTAATACTCCAATTAGATACACACTTTGGCCCCTTGCTACTGCCAGCAGAGGTGATTGCCATGAACTTGGTCACCAATAAAATTGATGGATCTACCCACCTGTCAACTGCTGCTCTTCATTTACAGCCACATGCTGGCTGGCCTTTTCTACCCCATCAGGAAGACTGTCCCACAGCGTACCTGGACTCTGCACCCGTGTTCAGGGTTGGATGCAACCAAAAGCAAAACCACTACGCTGGGTGGCTCCTGTTCTTGCCAGACATGTGCTACAACCTGCTGCCCCATGGCTCCGGCAGCCTGGCTGGTTGGGGTGCACAGCTGGCTAGTAGGGAGCCCAGCCATATCCCCAGCTAACACTGCACCCAGAAACATGTCCATGGCCTCCTACAGCCACCAGGTGCTGCACCCTGGCAGCACTTTAGGCCAACCATGGCATGATGGCTCAGGATTACTATACAAACACTTGTCCTTCCTGTAAAAGCAAAGATCTGTGAATCCCTACCGATTCCATGAACTTGGGACAGCCTGTCAGTGTTGCAAGTCCACTAGTGAAGCACATACCTTCATAGGGGCAACTTACCTGCCTTGCTTCTTACTCCTGTTGCAGCATGAGGCCAGCTGAGGGTAACTCAGCTGTTCTGGTTGTGACTTGCCAGGGTGTGCCCATGAGCACAGCAGGATTTAAAGCAGGAGCCTTCTCCTCCCACCTCCTCTGGGATAACTGTACCTTAGCAAGTCATCCTTGCTAAGCACAGCAATACAGAGGAAGGGTCATGATTAAATACTCAGTAACAGAACTGCTCCTGCAAGGTGAGACTCATGTGGGATATAAAGGCACTGATTCTGTGTGGTAGAAGTCCTGGTTGAAGAGAGGAGCCATGGAGGGAGTCCCCCAGGGCTGGAAGAGGGCAGTGTTGGCCATTGCTCCAGCAAACTTGTCTTTATTGTGAGTGTTTGGGCCAGGGCCAAGAGAGCTGCTCTCTTCCTGCTATAGGTTTGCTGCACAGAGAGGGGTACAGACTCACCCCTGCCTAGGCCATGATGTTCTGCTATTGCAGGATGCTGGCTGCCCACTTGGGCTGTCCTGGCCCTTTCCTACCACTCTGGCCTGTTGTGCAGCTGCCAACCATGCCCATTCTGTGCCTTTTAGGCTTGTAGCTGTGCTCGGCTGGTGGCTGCTGCTGCTCTTTAGGAAAGAAGTTGTGCTGGTGTAGGGCTGCCTGTCTGGCTCTTAACCGTGGCAGCAAGTTCACCCTTTGGTGGCTCAGTCATCAGTGCTGTGAAGCTGGCTATGAGACAACAGGTACGAAGCAGAGCAGTGGCCACAGGAGACAATGCAAGATGGAAATCTCAGGAACCCAGCCCTTTCCCTCAAAGTAGCTCACAGTCCAAGCCCTGGGTAAATGCACCCTCCTATTATCCACATCCATGTGTAATTCACACTCTTACTTGACACAAGATGCTTTTTAAACACCCAAATCATGTTTATGGAAACAAACACCTCAATGAAACAGACTGTAGTTCAGTTGCTCATGGGGGTGACACTCAATCATGTGCACTTGTGAAATTATCTCAACCACCTACTTTGTCAGTTTAATTTGAATGTGCCTACAAGGCTTGTTAGTTTTAACAACGTGTAAGCACCACGGTTTTGTATCATTATCTGTTCTACATCGTCTGTTAAAGGAGACCTATAGCACATGATGCTTGAAAAGAGAAGTTCTATAGAAATCTGGAGGAGTACTCTCACTGACAGCCCCGAGATGCAGCATGCAGTGAAGGCTCTTTGTTCGAACAAAAAAAAGCACCCACAAGAGGCCAGCATAATGAAACAAGCAGACTCTGCAATAATTATTTTGTATCACTGAAATTCCACCTTCTTAAAAGCCACCTTGGAGTAAATTTTTCTGTTTATGCTGAAAAGGAGCAAAGCTAACAAACAACTGTTGTTCTGTCCGTAATTACAGTCCCTTCCGCATTGGCAAACAGAAATCCAGAAGGACATACAGTCTGTGTTGCATTACTGTGTAATCACAATAAAAACCTCATTTCGTATCCTTCCCTAACTCTTAAAATCTGTTAAAAATCTCAGTTACTGGCAGTTATTATGGTAAGACTGCATGAGAGTTTTCAATGTGAAAACAGCATAAAGGAATAAAATCAAGAAAACAGGCTTTTATAATGCCATTTATGCCATGCACCATTTGCAAGTTAATTTGCTATCAACAGAAAATTACCCTTTCTAGTGCTTTGTCAATGCTCATCTTGAAACACTTCAGAACTAAATGGGAAAGGTCCATTAGAATGGCAATTGATTTCTCTCCAGTAGCTGATCTGCTGTTTTTCCAAAGCTTAGTTCTTTAATAGTGCTCATAACTGTGTAAAGCCTGCTTAATTTGCTCAATAAGGACTTTATGTAATTCTCAACAGAATGAGTTTGCCTTACTTTTATGAACCTGGCTGCTGTGTACCCCACTGTATCCCATACGCACAGCAACAGCCAATGCATAAAGGATCCAAATTGTGATTCTGACTTTCAGCAACAAAAATTGTGATGTTTGGTGTTTGTTTGTTTGCAGCCACACCAAAAAACCATCACTGACAGGCCATGAAATTTATTTCCTCCTTCAGAAATGTTTAAATGTGTAACACATGTCCCAAGCCATTTGCAGATGGTGCTTTTGGTTTCAGGGAAAAATGGTAAGAAATATAAGTGCATCAGGCCCAAACAGTGCTCATGCCTAAGTACTTATTGATTTCTATGTTAATTAAGTTACTGATGCAGCAGCAGTATTCAAATGAAAATGCTGGCTGGCCAATTGGCAGATGCAGACTAACCTTTCAATGGCACAGCATCTTCAGAAACTGGGCAAAATTCAGGAGGAACCAAGCCCTGTGCTGCTCCCTTTGTCCCAGAAGGTACAATGGGAGTGAGCCCAGCCCCACCAGGAGGGAGGACAACGAGCCAGAGTCACAGGTCAAGCTTAAGTGTGCAAAACCTGTGTGTGTTTACCTGAAGTTGTAACAGGTTTTGCTTGGTGCTACCACAGCCCAGCAGTCAGGCCGGCTCCACTGCCCTGGGACCCTGGAAGAGCACTTCACTTCTCTGCTTCTCTTTCCTTACTCATCATCTTCAGTTTTTAGTTTAATGTTTTTGAAACAGGTGACTTGTGTGTCATCTCACACAACAGAATGTTTCTCCCAGCAAGCACAGCAATGCACCCACTGTAGCTAAAAACAACCCTGCTCCTTCACCTGCAATCACAGATTTCAGAGGTCTGGAATTCAGAGTTCAGATGACCCAAATGAATAAATCTCACGCTTTAGTTGCAACTGTTACATCACTGGAAGTAGTTTAACCTCACCCATGTTTTTGAGTTATGGTGGAAGCCCTTACATAAACTGCTCTGGAGTTAATTTGGGCCATGAGGGTGCTAATGAACTACACTCCTTGATTAAAAAAAAACAAGGCAGCAAAGAACGTTCCCTTCCTGTGTAAGCCCAGAAGCAGCTTGATAAAAGCTAGGTATAAACACAGTCCGTGATAAAGTATGATTTCTACTGCAAAAAGAAAGTTACTGACATTCTTGTTAAATACATCAAAGATTTTCATTACTACCAAAGTCTGGTGTAGTTTTTTTCTTTTACTCATGGTAACACTCATCTGCTTTCATTGTGATCACAACACCCCTGCTACTTACTTTTTTTAGCTAGTGATTAATAAGCTGTACCTTCAGCTCTGATAACTGCTTCCATGGAAATAAACCCAGTGTAAGAGTTTAGTGCTTTATTTCAGTTTATTCTTTCAGTAACAAATACTGCTAAAGAATCTGTGTATTTCAAATAATGTGGGTTATTCACCTGCACTGAGTTGTGCTTACTCAAATAAGAATCACCAGTGATTAGACAACTTGGGTATGATGAAACAAGCATGAGAAATGAGGCCTTGCAAAATATTTACATCGTTCATAAGAATAAAATATACATTTTTTAATAAAAAGTATATATTTGTGTATGTTGGAGAATTAAGAATTTACTAATGTCCATTTTCCATTTCAGATTCACACCTAAAAATGCTCAAAGTATAAACATCTATAAAACTAGTAAATCTGAAAACATGAGAGTCTGTAAATAATTTTCCACGCTTATTACTGTTAGAAAAGGACAATAACCAACACTTTTTTAATTCATTAACTTAGAACTCATTTGGCAAAGCACTTAGGTATATAAGCTCAACCTGAGGATGACAGGAACCAGGCTCTGTTACGTTTCAAACACTTCTCATAACAGGGCAAGTTTAAGAAGGAGGTGAGCATTATTTTCATTACACAGTAACTAGCATAATGGCTACTTTTTCTGCAAGTTACATCAAGATAGAAAAGGTTCACAATTGTGCCCAACGTACCAAATAAACAGCAAAAGTGCTTACTTCTTTGTTCAGCGAACACAAACATTGGCTCCTTTTCTGTGCCCCTTCAGGCTGCTGTTCTGACAGGCTGTAACATGGTATCTACAAGACATTCTCTATTTCTCAATATAATTTATGAACATTTGCTTATCAAAATAGTGCAAACAGGAACAAAGGAAAGTGCTGTCAAGGTAAGTAAACTGCAGGGGGGGAAAGGCAGCTGAACATCATGACCTTGTGCCATTGCTTCAGAGAAATCAGTAGTACTTTTCTCAGCATATCAGACCAAATTAATTCCTATTTCCTGTATCATACCACCATTACATGGGGAATGGATGTGGCCTTTACATATCCTTCTTCGTAAAAGTGTTTGTTCTTTGATTCATGCATTTAAAGCGTGAAGACTTTTTCAAAACATTAAATCATTAGAGTAATTAATATACGCAATTTTGTTTTCCCTTTTTCCCTTCATAGCTTTCTTTGGAGTACATAGAAAAGGCTACAGTGACACATCACATACAAAAATAAAGTTAAAATTTTAGGTAAAATACTCAAGTATTTTTAGCATTTATGTGCACAAGTTTATTTACCATACATTCTTTCTGGCTCTTTCCCTACATATATCATGTTTCCTAGACAGATGATATATTTCACCTATCAAGTTACTTACGTATTTACTCCCAGTATAAATAAGGAAGTATTAGGGGAAGTAAATGTTGGGAGGACGTCATTACAGAACTAGGAACACTGTCACTATGACACTCCTGTCCCTGGGTGTCACAGTGTAGTGGATCATAATACAGAGCAGGTCTTTTGTGTTTTGATCGACAAGAAAATCACTCTAGTCTAATTTCAGAGTAGGTTAAGATGTACGATAAGAATGTGGTATTTCCTCCTCTAAGTACTACTCCAAGTGCAGGCTTTTTAACCTTTAATTAATTAACACTTAGGTCTAGATACTGTTTTTTCACTGTAAACATTCCTGCTATTTGTGCTTTCAAAACCTCATGAAAGGAGCTGAGAAAAGAAATGGAGCCAATTACTTGAAAAGCATTTATGTCACAGGATAGAACATCTATGCCTTTGGTTTTTATAGGGCTAAGGCTTTTATTGTATCTTGAGCTGTGCTTGTGTTTGCAGTAAGCCCTCAGCAGGTATTTTTGTTAGCCCCACTACCACTTTCAGGGGATAAGAGTAGTGATCTGTCAGCTCGACACAGTCTCAGCTTTTAAATACTCTATTTAATTTAGCCCTAGATGGCATGGCTTTAGCTCAAGGTTTTCCTCGTAACTCTTCATACAAAATGTACATTCTAAGGAAAATTCTTCTCTCACCACTATTTGTTTTTTGAGGAGGAAAGCACAGCATGATCTTCCTCCATTATAACAAGAATATTTAAATTCTAGTTGGCTGGGAACAAATACTTGGTTGTCTGATAACTCCCTGCTCCTGTCATATCAAAATTTATAACTGCTTATTACAAAAGCTGCTTGGCATGAAGTTATTGATGGCTAATTGTACAAAGTTACAGAATCCATGTAGTAATTTTAAGTGCATTCATTAACGTGATGTTGCATGAAGTACTGTTGGCATTATGCCACTCTCTCCAGTAAAAAGAGAGAATACTGTAAATTAAAAAATACCATTGAACTCTAGAAACCTTGCACCTAAATGGCTGAGGCCAAATGTAATTAGTGTGGACTTGAATAAAAATTGCACTTGTATATAAGAACAAAATTTACCCCCTATTAATAACCTTCTTATTACTTTTCCAAAAAGAAGTAATAAACCATCAAGTAGCTCATTCCTTACAGCTTCACACAGTGAAGTTCATGCAAAATTGCCCAGAAGGAACAGTTTCTCAATAGCTATCTTTAGTGAACACATCATCAGTGTCATCATCATTCACCCCTCTTTGATAGCGTACTGAAGAGAAGGCACTCCAGTGAAGACGCTTCTTTTTATAGAGATACCAGACTAATCCAACCATGAAGACTAAGATAATTAGCAGGGCAAATGCTACAGCCACCCCGGTATGATTAGAATCTGTAACAGAACAAAACACAAATAGTTATTCTTTCAGAATTTTGGTTAAGAATATTTTGTCACAGGGTCGATGCTTAGGTAACTATACTCTAATACCGCACACGTTTAGTTGAAGTTAAGGCAAACTGCTTCGTCGTATTAGTAGTCTTCATATTATCACATGGGAAGTTATGTTCCCATATGAATCAGCATCTATTAGCTTTTTTTTGATCATTCTGTTGTTAATTTCCTAATAATATTTAGATTGGAAGGGACCTCTGGAGGTCAAAAAAACCTACTAGTGAATGTTGTACTCATTCCAAGGTTTATATAGCTCAGAAATCTAATGAGATCTTGGACTCTCTTGGAGTGGAGGGAATTATGCTTCCCTTAGACTGAAGATATCCTGCTGAGGTCTTCCTCAGCAACACGTCATTTCCATTTCAGTGAATAAATATACAAAATCAGAAAGATTCCAGTACTTCTCAGGAACTTGCTTAATGCTCAGGTAACTGCTTTCTTTCCTGTACACAGCAGAGTATGACAAAGTAACACAAGGCCTGAATGAATTTCTGGAACTGCGGGGCACCATTTTCAGAAGCCTCCTCAAGACTGGAAACACAATCTGGAGTACCTGCTTACTGAGCATCTTAAAAGCAGAAGTCTCTCTGTTCCAACCTATACTTACTTACTTGTGAGAGAGATCCCATGGTAAGAAGTGTCTGCAACTACTCTATGCCCTCTTGTGCGTGGAAATTTCAGTTCTCTCCCTTACCCTTTCAGAGGATAGTGGGAGCCAGGAGAATTACATTCCTAGCTAATTTGTCTCTGAATGCAATTTTATGCAAAACAGCAACAGAAAGCTCTTGTTTAGGCAGAGGTAATTAACAGGTTATTTTGTGAATTACATTTTCATTATTTCAACATGGACTTTTCCTACCAGAAAAAGAAAATCCTGAATATGTTCACTACAAAAAAAAAAGTCTCTGCTAAAATCAATGCTTCCATACCTAAAGGAGCTTTACAAACCACTCTGCTTTGACTACGACTGCAGTCAACTCTGGACCACGTGCCAGTTGTGGACAGGATAACGCTGCAGTTTTCATTGACTGCTGCAGTTTTATTTTCCCAGTTGACATAATTAACTGATGAGCCATCAAGCCAGTTCAGGGACTGATCTGTTGGGAAAAAAATTTTTGCTTAGTTTAGAACACTAAAACATGCTCTAATGCTACACAGTGGCATTCACAATCTGTTCATTTCTTTATGTTGCCAAAAGAAATAGGATTATCCCATATATTAAAAGCAATAAATACGAACACATCACTTTCAGCCAAGCTTCTTCTCCAGACCTTCAGCGTTTGATTAATCACTAGGCATCAATGACAGTGTTGAGGAAAACGTTGCACTCCTGAAGGGTGCTACAGGAAGATATGTAAGCTATAATGAAGTCCAAGGAAGGCTTTATAATGCTAAATGAGGGATTCCAACCTCAGCACGTGTTACTGTAAGATATCAACACTACAAAACTGTATTCTTATTTGAAGACTTAGCATTTTTATTTACCATATGAAACATTCATGCTCATACATGGTTGCTACTTCTTACCCTTAGAGCTTTGAGCTAGGCCAAGCCATACATTCTTGGTGATAAGATCATTTGCCTTTATGTGTGCACTCACAAATGCATTTTCTTCAGCATCCACTATAGTCAGAAGAGTTGCTGAAGGATCTAAGAGGAAGAGGAAAAACTGAAACTTCAGATATTTTTCATGGTGCTTGTACATTGAGCTTCTTGTGGGAACAGTTACTATAGGAAAAGAACTGCTAATCTGGGCTTCTAAAAATAGCCTAAAGTAACCTGCAGAATAAAGACATAAACCTCCCATTCCCTAAAATACAGCATTTTATGCAGATGGCTTCAGATGACTGGTTATTCAAGCAGGTCATAGAAAATAAAATGGGAGTGGACTTACTGCAGCTGTAGATTACATACATGGAACACATCAAACGATACGCCACACTCAAATTACAAGTCCTGTCAAGTAATAAACCCTTTTTCAAAAACACAGTTGAACCAAAGTTCATCATTTTGCTGAGCTAATTTCTAAACTGATCCCCTCATTGTGCCTCAGGTTTTTATACACATTGTTACAGCAATTAAGAAATAAGAGAGAGGAAAGGGGATACTGGAGACAGGCTCATTCTTTACAAACACATGCAAACATAAGACAGAAGCTTAATTTAGAAGATCACTTCCTCTTTCAACTACCAGACCAGGTAGGACTCGACAAAAAACTGCACCCAGGACTGGGACTACTTGCACCTTTTCTTTTTCATCCTACACAGAATACACATCATAAGGTAATCCAATAAAGAAAGTTATGACAGTCACTAGCTTCTAAGCTAAGAAGCTAATCAAAAATTCTGCACATGACACTGCTTAACATCATCACCCGCAATACAATTCCCCACACAGCTTCTCAAAGAAGAGAGAAAATTATTTAACTTGAAGTAAAATTAAGGTTTTTTAGTGATATTATATGCCTTAATAATACCTATAAAGTGCATGCTTTGAATCATTTGATAGGTTATTAAGCTCCTTATTAGCAAGCAGCTACTACAAGGATATAAGAAAGCACTGCTAACAGCATTATATTTATTATAAAGTTAATTGCATGCAAATAAAAGGGTTTACTCCTTAAATTTCTGAGTCCTCTATCAATGCTATCTGTATTTTACTTGCAGATATCTGTGTGCTAAACAATTTGTCAGTACATTGCAGCATTTTATCAAGAACCTTTATCAGACATTTCAAGATAAAGCATGCTATTGCTTTTCCTAAACTGAAGACAATAAAAAGCTGAAGTATAACCAGTATAGACTTTTTGGTTGTTGGATTTTATTACTTTTTGAATAGTGGACTAATTATAAGTTGTAATGTAAGGAGGAGTCTAAACATACTCAGTTTCTGGCAGACTTTCTTAGCATCTTCCACATTATATACTGAAAAATTGTAGAATCCCATGTCAAATGCGTAACAATGATACTTGTGCTGCATCCATTGCAGGGTACTACTAAGCTGTGGGCATCCTGGGGCTTTTCTCACTGGCTTTGGCTGTAATTGTCTTTCTGCAAAAAACAAAGAAAATGATGTTATTTCTGATGCAGAAGTTTTTGCATAGTCTCTTCAGAGTAACAGGACAGTATTAGTGACTACCTCTCCTACCAACAACCATGATTCAGTTTACTTTCATTCCTCCTTCATATATCATAAATGAATCTATTTGAAAACAAGCATGAGACAAGCCCCAAAAAATCTTGGGAACCATGTTAACATTTCTCCTACCTTTTAGGAAGGTTTGAAGTTTGTTGTATGTGTTTGGTAAGGATTTTGATTCAGAAAAGATAGATACAGTGTGATATTCATACCACAGGTGATAAAAAAGTAACCAGCATTGTTTTAGATTTTTACCACTGGAACAGACAGAATGAATCTCCCTGAAGTCTTAATTTATTTATTTAATTTACTAAATTAGTTATATATTTTATGTATGTATATGTATTATATATACTTATTATATATTTATCCATATAGTGATAAATATATTAAATTATGTTATACATAAGAAATAAAATATAGTATGTTCTAATAATTGATTATTTATTTTATTAATTATTAATTCATCATCCTTGATAGACAACTCCTCTTTAGAAGGCATCATGTAGCATTTCAGCCTTCATTTGTAGTTCTAAATGCAACATGTGTAAACAGAATAGAGAATTACACTAAACATTAAAAGTAACACTTACTGTTTGGAGGGCTATAGCAAATGGCACCTTCAGCAACATTTGTACATTTTGTACGGTTCCAAAATCCTCTAGTATCCAACAAAACACAGTTCTCAGTAGTATCTGAGTTTTCTAATTCCCAAGGATAGTAGTCAAAGTTGCTTCCATCTGACCATTCAAAATTAGCTTTACTTCCCTAGTTAAGGAAAAAAAAACACACATAACTTTTAAGCCACAGTATATGGATGTGGTTTAAATCCTGGCAGTCACTAGTAAGTAATGTAGAAATATTTATCCCTTGTAGGCTGATAAAGTGCAGGTGCCCTTATTTTCTAAATCCATACTCAATACAGGTACAACACGGTTTGTATTTTCCAATGAATTCTTAAGATAGAAATCCTGATTATTTGTGGGAATCGAGAAAATGTGGCATATTTGCAAGAAATTTAAACCTGTAATGTGCCTAGTTTTATTCTATGGAGAACATTTTACTTGATTTCATCCTGCTGTTTCATTTAAGCAGTCTGCATTCTTCACTATGAACATTATTAGATATGTTCCAAACTGCTAAACTGTCGAAATGGCCTCAGTGAGTACAGCTGGGCAGCTCAGGAATGATTAACTCCTACTGCAGATACACTGCTGGAAACCCATGACAATGAAGAGTCAATTGTCAGAAATGGAGGGACCCATTCAGCCCAAAAAACAGGCAGAGGCAGCAAAGGCACACATATAAATCACACCCCTCTGCAGGGGGCTACTCCTCCCAGGTCTAGCAATTAGTACAGAGAGCACAGTAAGGGCCACAGGCTTTTGGCTCCAAGATTAAACAGACAAAGGAGAAGGAAGATCTGCTGCTGCCTCCTCCTATGCCTCTTGGGAAGGAGGCATAATTTACTAGTTCCTGGAGACCCAGTCCTGACCTGCACTAAACAGGCTCCATGCAGCCTTGTCTTACTGTATTTGCAAATGGAATCTCACCCTGCAGAAGGCCATAAAATTTGGAGCCTCTAAAGGTAGTGCTGTAAATTGCACTTTCTTGTCCTGCAAGGAATGATGTGGGGCCATTCTATTATTTTAAAATGTCAAGGATTTGGAAAAAGATCTTGGTGTGGCTACTTACACTAAAATTTAATATACTTAGGTTACACAGGGCTGAAAAAGTAGGTAGGTTACTACACTGAATAGATTCCAATAAATTGGAAAAAAGCATCAGAAAGTACTTCATATCTTGTGCAAAACATTATTTACAAGCTCTGCTACTGATGCCACTGACATATACTATACAAGTACACGTAAGCATATACTTACATCATGAATTGACAACCCAAGCCACAGAGGATAGCCATCCTGCTTGACAATATCTTCTAGAAATAACTGCTGTGATTCACTGTGTACACTTACTAAATCACTTTCATTTTGTTTGCATTCTCTCAATGCTTCATACCACGTTAACTTTTTCTGAAGGATTCTGTATGTTCTGTTTCCGTGTGGAATAGACTCAGGCAATGGAGGCTTGTGCTGTTGGGGTCCTATGCCAAAGAATAAAAAGACAAAAAGTTCTGTGTACTTCATTCATGTTACCATAAACATACAGAAAGCATTAAAATCATTCCGTATCAATGTAACTCAAGCATTAAAGTATGCATTACAAGCCACTTACATGAGGTAAGTTATCTTTTGCTACTTTGAACATTGTGAGCAGGTGATGGAGGAGTACACCAAACACAATTCCTCCTGATTTATTATTACAATTAGTATTACAGCGGTGATGCACAGGCTGACCATACAGCCCAAGAAAGCCATGACAGCTGTGCCATGTGTTTCACTGGCAGCAAAAGCAAAGCCTTATAGCAGGTACTACAGAAGTAGAACTTAAATTATGACCCTCATCCAACACTCTGTTACTACACATAAATCTTCTCTGCTACTTACCGCTTTCAATTTTACAGGCGAGAATACTGTACACATTATAGTGATGAGCATGCCAGCTTTGAGAATAATTATAAATATCCCAAAAGCCATCAAGATTTACACCAGCAAAAAAACTGTTCTTCTTTACGTTAGGTCTTCCCAGTCTCCAGTTATTGTAAGTCAGATAAGTTTCATCATACCATTTGAGAACTTTATCTGTGGAAAACATTGCATATTTACTAAAATATTGTCATTATGTGTACAAATCTAATTTAACTTTGAATATATTAATGACCTAAAAGATATTCACTTGGAAAAAAAATGCAGTGATACTCTCAGTTACTGTAAATCAGTTCCATAGACAATGCTAAGTATGTTAGCATTACTTATCCAGGCCCTTTCACATTCTGTTTTCCAGGGAAATCAAATTTAGACTAAACAGAACATACTGGATCTAATTATCACTCAAACAGAAAGCATGTCGGGTTATTTTCTTCTAGGAGATAAATATATAAATTATAAATAATATAAATATAATAAATATAAATAATATATAAGTATATAAAGCATTATTACAGGTTTGCATTCAGTTTTACCTCAGTTGTACACTGAAACATGCACCTAATGCTGCACACTCTCCAATCCAGTTATTAAGAAAAAAAAATACCTTAAATCTTACCACTATCATCATAAATCACACCAAGCCAGACCCACGTAGCCAGACCGCTGAATGAATGAAGCTGCTCAGTAACAAAGTTATTCTCCTCTTCATCTCGAACACTCAGAACAAATGCTTCAGAGTCTGTTGAAATTTTTTTTGAAATTACTTTCTTAAAAATTCACCTTTCAGTTACAAATTATTTTCTATGACTGTCAATGGTTATTAAAGATAGGCCAAGAATGCACAAAGGCCTTTATAACAATAATGAACACTGTGAAAACAATTTTTAAAAGGTATGTATTATCAACAGTGCTTCCCCTGGTTTTGTGGATAACTGAAAGACATCAGCTCCAGAGGTATTTGTGGGTCCTACTGTCACTTAAGTTATGTGTAGTAAAAATTCTCTGCACAGAACATAAAATATCAGCAATCTGTCATTATCTTCTTGAACCGCCTAGTAGAGAAACAGTATTAAGAAAATGACTGAACTGGAATCAATCAATGAAAAATTAAAACAGTTTCTGGAGAGATGCATGTGTGAAGTGCCATAAGCAATAGTTTAATAGAAGAGCAAAGCTGTTCCTAAGTTTACACTTTGCTCAGGATGGACAGGAAAAGCCCATGTGCTTTTTTGAATGGGACTATTCTCTGTTCACTTACTTCGTTCACTTAAGTGTTTTACATAACAAGGGGGGAAAAAAAACCCATGAAGTAAATGTGATCATAAAGCCAGACTGTTGCTAACAGGATAAAATTACCCAACCAATTTAAAATCTACTTATTATAATGGGGGAAAAAAAAAAAATATCCACAACCAATCATGAAACCACCCACAACAAAAGCACAAAACCAAGCAAACAACAAAACACCTTTCAGTTTTTCAGAGATCTCAGAATTCAACAGTTCTCAAATTCTCCTACTCATGCTCTGGCACTTTGTATCAGAGTAGTGCAAAGGCAAACACAATTAGGCAGTGCAACACTAATGCACATTTCCGAATGCTACAACCTTTCTCAACACTCACTTTGCTGTCCTTGTAAGACAGTGACTCAGATCTCATCTCCCTGAAGCTGATATGTCCATAAATGCCTGTTGTATGACAAAGTACTTACTCATTTTCTTGCATAAATGATGAGCTTCTTGAGATTTCATTTCTCTCCATCTATTTTTCGTTATCATGAAAGTGTAACAATTGTTTCTAAATGATATCCAGGGTGTATTCTTAATCTTATGTGGGCACTTAATTTGTGTAGCTTGTTCTTTTTCAATCTTCTCTAAGGAAAGGAAAGACAACATGCAGGACATGACTTGTTAATAACAACACATAACCTGACACACCACATACTACCTTCTGGTACCACTGAAAAACTTGCAAATTAAGTGCCATCTTCTAAATGTCCAATACATTGTTCCTGTTTCTTCACAATGGTGGGTTTCTTTTTTTTTTTTTAAGTTAACAACACCAACAATACACAGTATCAAAAAATACAGATGCTTACAAGTTTTCCCAACTGTTATGCTATGTAGTTTTAAGAATAAAATATTCAAATATTAAAGTGCTAAGTGTGGGCTAATAACTAAAACCTGACTGCCTCTTGCATGAAGGCAGATCACCATAACAAATAAGCGAGTTACCTGTCACCACATCTTAGTTCTATGGCTTTATCTAATACTTAAGAAGCGAGGACTTTTCCTGCAGTTACTGAAACTGCAAGCACAAATAGTTAAGCATGTCATGATGCCTAGTATATATTTCACTGTGACTCAGTATGTATAACAATAGCTTAACTGTGTTTCCCTCACAGAAAAACCAAAACCAACAAGCCCAAACAAATTATAATGGTCTCTCATAGGGAAGAAATCTGCAATCTTTTTCACTTTTCAGAAAAGGGCTGTGCTACATACGTATCTCCTCCCCAGAGATGTCCTCCCTAGCTGTCTTGCTATAATTGGTATACATTAAGTAGGGTTTTGTGAACTGCAGATGACTTTAATGTACACCTTTCAATTCAGTGTCTACCTGCTATCTGTCTTCTTCATGTCTGAAGAGATTTCAGAAGGTCCCAATATTAAGATGTAAATAGTACAAGAGGTAGCTGAATCTTCTCCCACAAGCAAATGGGGGAAATTAGTATGCAACAATCTTACAGAAGCAGTGGAAAGGCAGAATCAGTTGGCAATACGAATAGTACAGTCTAGCCCAATGCACCCATGCCAAATTAATTTATAAGTAATGTTGATTAAGAAGAACTGGTTTGTGCCCTTTTTGAAGTTTGTTTCCTTTTTTTCCCCCTGGCATGCAAATCTGCCTGCCTGAGAACACGAGTTAAAAAAGTTCCAATTTTGAAGTTACAATCTGGAATTATCAAGTATGAAATGTGTAATTCAGCTTTTATAAATAGTATGCTAGGATACATACTTTCTGATGCATAGCAAATAGCACCTTGATTTTCAGAGGAACAGTCAGAAGTTTTCCAGAAGCCATCAGTATCCAGAAACACACATTCTTCACTTGTTTCTTCATCATCTTCAGACCAGCGACTAAAACTAACTTGTTTCCCGTCCAGCCAGCCATAATGTCTTCCACCCTAGCATTGTACAGGTAAAAGGGATGAGCTTACATAGCAAAAAATATTAGGTACAGAAAATTACATGATAATGCCATGATATTGGCTAGACATTTACAGTGTCTCTGATGCGAACTGTAAATGTTCCACTGTCCTCATGATCTGATCTGCTGCTCAAAATATAATAAACTTCCTTATTTTAAGTCTTGCAGTTGCAAAAATGCAAATTAGCTGAAGTAGATGTTGCATTATTTAAATGCTGCATCATTTGCACCTGCAAATAAATGATGGATATAATTATCTGGTGTTGGAAAATGGAGTATCTGAGAATAAGTCTCAGTTACTCCAAACTGAGTTGAAAGTAATCTGTTAAATACTTAACTGATTTAATAAGTGCATTCCTGCCCTGGAGGATGCAGGAGGAGTAAGTAAAAAACCTCACATGCAACCATGCCATCCTTGAAGAATTCTATATTTAAAAGTTTTCTTCAGGAAATCCCCCTGCCACTTTGTAATTTAATTTATCTCATATCTTTTTTTTGTGTCTGCAATTCCAGCACTGGAGTAACAAGTTCTGTTGACCACTTTCATTATAATTTCCTTTCAAGTGACTTTTTAATTGTGCCCAAATAATAAAGTGTTGCAACAGTGAATAGCCAGTGCGTGCCAAAGTTGTATGTAGCAAAATTAATCATTTGATCTTCACCTACAGATAAAGATTCAAAAGAGGAGGGGAAAATAGGTTGTCTGGTTTTCCCCATCTTCACTAACATGAAATGCCCTATTCCTTTTAAAATACTCTCTACAAAGTATATATTTATACTTTGATGTATTTATACTTGATATATGCAAGTATATATTTACACTTGATATACGTATCAAGTTACTATTCCCCCTCTCCCCACTTTGCCTAGAGTACTCAGTAGCCCAGTACTGACATAGGAGGATCATGACACCACAGATGATGAGTGAACACTGTTGAGCTTTCTGGGTAAGGCACTTCTCAAATAAATTTTAACTTTTTCCTTGTGATGACCTCAAGACTCATGCCTGACAAAAAAACATAAACCCTGAAAGCAAGCTCAAGTCATTTCATTAACAGCTGAGAGAGCTCTCAATCCACAATGAAGATCTTAAAAGCAAGCAGTACCTCCCCCATTGATTTTTCCAAAGACATAACAAATAGAAAAAAAAAGAAAAGCTCACTAACCTGCCTTAGGGAAGTCTCCCTCTAACTATCTCCAGGAGAGTTCAGTGATTCGTTTTGGAGGTTATTTGCCACTTCTAGTTTCATCCTCTTAAAACAGATTTTGGGTTGTCTTTCTTTCAGTGGCAATGGTACTTAATGGCAACACTAATTACTCATTCATCAACAAGAAAGACAAAGATGATTTAACTACCTATGATGCTGCCAACCTACAATATATCCTTTCACCCTATCATCTTTTAAAAGAATTGTCTCTTCATGATCAATTCCTCCAGTGGACTTCAACAACTATGTAACTTGGAGAACTGAAGACTTAGAACATTAATCCCTCCAGATGGTCATTCCCAAATGAAAACAGTTACCCCAGAAATTAATTTTTCATTGCATTTCTTCAACCCAGTTTCTATTTCACACAACTCTTAAAATTACCTTAAGCCACAGTCTGAGGGGAAAATAAAACTTACATCTCTGCTGAAGAGTCCAATCCACAGTGGGTAATTATGAAGGGCTGCCTGAACAGCAAGAAAAGCCTGCTGGAACTGATCTGTGATGCTAACCAGCTGCATCTGGTTATTTATGCATGCAGTCATTGCATCATTCCAGGACAAATTCTTCAGAATTATGAAGTATTGAACATTTTGATAGCTCAATGTTTCATTAAGGACTTGCTCTGTCTGGTTATCAGCAGTTCCTATGCATAAGAAATCAATCCAGTTACTAGCTGGTTAAACACTGGAATACATTTTAAACTCTCAACTTCTCTATAACAAACAGAAAAACCTGTCTGAATTCCCACAGAAAAAAAAAAAATTAATAGTAGATTTTGCTAATAATTATAGTTAGAAGCAAGTGCCTGTGATACTTCAAAAAGAAAAATACATAGAAGAAAAAATAAGGATTACTTTCAGCCAATCGATTTTTACATACATTTCTCTCAATTAAGTTTCACTTTTTTTGCTATTATTTCACCTTTTGCTATTTTTAACTAATTGTGAAATAATGTCAAGAATTCTATTTGTTGAATTAAAAACATTCTACAATTTTAATTAAATACACGAACAGGAGAGAGTGACTGCTCTCTGCTGCAATCCAGCAACAGATAAACTTGACACATTTATCTTCATGGTGCATGGGCTATGGGCTATGAAACTTGTCTACGCAGATCTTAGCACAGCACAGTCCCAGAATACCTTACTACATCCATGAGTATAGTTGGAATTGATTTTGCCTCCATATGTGCTTAACCTATTGCAGAAAATCCACCTTGTAAAGGGAGGGGTATAATTCACTATTTATGCTATTATCAGTATCATACTTCATATCTGATCAGTATGAATGCTGATCAGTATCAGCGTTATCAGTATCATACTTGAAGGCATACAGTTCAGCAATATATAGCAATTGCAAATACTAAAAGATGGAAACATTCCCATGAATAGCAAATTAAAGCATGCAAACCAGGTAACCCCACTTACACTCAATCAAAAAATAAACTGGCTCTCCAAAAGGCAAAAAATCCCTGATATTTAAAATACCTCCAGCAGAAAAAGATTTATGGGGAGGGACAGAATCGTACTAAAAATACCAGGGTATAAGTGATTGATTGACTGACAGGGCCACTTTCCAAAACACAGGTAAACAGAAACATAGCATTAATTTGATATTTACAGCTTTAAATAGATCAGAAAAGTGACAAGTCTGAAATGGGTTGCTTCAAGTGGTTTGTGTCTTGCTGCCAAATGCTTTTTTCACTTAGTAAACAGCTACAAAAAAAGAATCATGGAACCCAAGGCACCATCACACACCATGGGGTACCAAACTGGAAACAAGGTAGTAATGGAAGTGTCCATTTCTGAAAGAAGTAATTGCCATCTGAAAAAATGAAATGTGAAATCAAATTCACACCCAAAGAAGTTCTACAAATCACAGTCATGCCAATATTTCCAAGGAACATGAATCATCTTTTCCCCTAGGGTAAAACCCCAGCCCAGGTTGGTCTGGACTCTCACATGTGTCCCTGCACACTCTGAATGTGAACTTCACTTAGATCCCTAATTCAACAAGGATTTAAGATCACACCATGCCAGCACACATTTGCTGGCAGTCCAAAACTGTTTTTCACTAGACCTTCTACAGCTACGGCAAAGAAGAAGTGCTTAGTACTTCAGTCATCCTAGACTAATAATATAATAAACTATACATATACATAGTCAACCTCCTATTAATAAAAAAATCCCCTTTTGTAATTTTTATGACTACCTCTCTTCCATCTAGACTTCTAATATGGACACTTGGAATTTCAGAAGTATCTGGCACTGAAATAAAGAATATTTTTTGCATTAAGGGTGGGGAAAGATCTTTGCCTATTTGAGAATGAAGAAGGTGGGCATATTCTTCAGTGTTTTGCACAACTGTTGGTTTTCTTCGGGGTATTCTTGTGGGTTGTTCTTTTTTTTTTTTGGATGATAGCATGTTAGCAACTTAAAAGGATTATTTACATAGGGAACATACTCAGAAGTGGGTATGCTGAACATTAGCCCATAGCACTAATTAAATGTGTATAACAGCAACATGTGTTTGATCTGATTCCAGTAATTGCTATCGACCAACCCCCACAGTTACATCAGAGTATTATTTAGACTAAGAAAACCCACTTACGCCAACAGATCTGTATGAAGCTAGGGAAAGCTGCATCACCCCAATTCTGATAGCACTAAAACCCACATGGTATGTATAAGTAGCATGGAAATATTGTGAAGATTTCTTTCCAGGGCTTCTCACTTCTACAGTTCGGAAGAGTAAAAAGGGGTCACTGATATGACCTTTACAGCCACAGAACATTAAAGCCCTGTCTGCTGAAGTATGCTTGCACCGAAACACAGAGTCTCTCAGGAAAGGAGATTCCCTCTAAACTGGGCTATAAAAAACAAAAGGGAAAATTCTGAATAACTGACAAAATAGGTCCCAGATACTTTTCCACACTCTGCTTTTCCAAAAATATACCTGCTCAGTCTCTCCTGCTCTTTAAGTGCAATAACTTACATGCATTAAAAGGCCTCTTGCAACACGCATCTTTTACTGCAAATTCTGGCTTTATTTTGACTCTTCAGACTTACCTATAGGCCTTTGGCATATACCCAAGAAGTGCCTGTCAGCACAAGCAGTGAAATTCCATGTTCCCACATACTGTGATTTGAGATCATTGAGGATTACACCACACTGATTGTTAAATTCTTCATCAAAAAGCTGAAAACCAGAATCAAATAAGGCATAAACAGACTTGTGTAGAGAAGGGGAAGTAAGATGAGGCTAGAAGAACCTGAGTTGTCTGAACTTCTTTAAGAAGTTTCAAAGAAGTGGTGCAATACAGTTTACCTATCTTACAAGCACTGGTAGGTGCCTGGACACAAAAGTAATTCATAAATTAAATACAGGGGAAAATAAAAAATTATTTAACACATACAATAAATCCTGTTTGTAGGTGCAATTTGATTGCATTTCAAATGCTTCACCTGGGGTAGCAGAGCAAATTGCAAGCAAAATACCAATGTATAATGGTTTACAGATGCATTCTAAGAGTAACTGAATCAAGAGTTACTGATGACACCTTTCTGATGACTGTTTTCATGTAGTCTTTACATTGCAAATAGAAGTCCCAGAAGAGTCATTAAACAGTTGTTTCAGCTTTTCTTCTTCACCCTCCAGTGTTTCGTATCTCAGTTCAGAAGTTGTCATCCAAATAAACGTAAACAGAACTCCATTATCATCAGTCACCTTGTTTGCAAATTAAAACCACTAACTGGGGATTTTGTCTGTTACAGATTTTTTTTTTTTTTGCTTTTTTTCTTCTTTTTTAATATAGTCAATATTTCAAATTTCATTACTCAGTAACAAAGAAAAGTCAAAAGTCAGAACTTACATCCAGTGGAATTTTCCTTAATCTTCCTGTCAGGAGTGGGTGAAAGTTACTATACAGCAGTCTACTCTCATCTATCCATTTGTTTTCCCTTGTGCTGAACAGAAACTGCAAACCAATCCAAATATCTTTTGGCATACCAGGAAGCAAAGACGTTATATAATCTGTTGGGCAGAACAGTAAATGTACATATTGTAACAATAGTAAACATCTGAAAAAAGGCTTCACATAAACAAGATAATGCAACTCCTTGGCTGTATTATGTTCCTAGCCCTTTATAGTTGTGAAATGCTTATCATCCCTTCCTTCCATTACACCTTTCATGTTGATTTTATCTGAAAGGAGCAGAGTACTGGTATTCGTCCTCCAAATTCTTAGCTGAGGAGCAGATAGTGGATTTAACCTGTTTCTCTGCCCAACACTTGGCACACTTGTATCGAAATTTCAGAATCTGCTTTTCCACAGATCTTCTATTGTACCCTGCAAAGATAATAGAAGAGTTCCCTCCTGTCCTCTGAACTGATGGAGAAAGTCTTATCTGCCATCTTCCCCTCCTATTGAAGCACACCATAAATCAGAGCCATTTCTTGGATTCTGGCAGGGTTTGCCCACCCCATCAAAAGAGAAAGCAGGACAGGACAAAAGAAGTCAGGTTTACCTGGGTGGGGAAAAAAAAATAATCAGCCAGGAAACCCTTAAATCAGACCCCCTCTTAGTGAACATTCTGGCACAAAACAACAGGCTTCAGTAACTCTCCAGGCACCAAAGACATTCACTGAACTTGTCTAGATTAGGAAGACAAATTGAAGCTATGTAATTAGCTACTGCTGACATGTCTTAATGATTGGCCACTAGCTGTAACCTATTTTCTGAGCTAGACAAAGCCATTGAAGATTCACATGTCAGAGCTGGCTAGCCACCTGATACCACTGGGAAGAGCAGAAGCAACCTACAAAAAGAGGCAGAGCGTTTTGGGTTTTTTTGTTTTGGTTGGGTTTTGTTTGCTTGTTGCTGGTTTTTTTTTAAGAGGACTGTGCCTTCCTTCCATACAGGTGGCTGCCACTGCAGGGTGGAAATCAAAACAAACAGGAAAGAACAACAACAGTTCCATATGCACCAAATCAGACAAAAGATCCTACTATGTAATATTTTAGAATGGCTGTTGCAATCTTAAAAACATTCAAACCCACACAGGTCTCAAATACATATATTTCTGTATGGTTACAACTCTCTTCCTCCCCGATAACATCAGTATAAAAACACCTGCTACTCAGCTGATAGCTGCAGGCACACTAGCATCCTCATAGTCCACCTTCCATACTTCCTTTGGCAAGAGAGTATTCGCCTACACAGAAAATATGCACTGTGCACATTGCAGAATTCAAATGAGCGGCTTCAAATACACCTGTAGAGAACTGTTAGCTGTCCACAAGAAGAGAGATGCCAATACAGCCATCTCATTCAGCAGCCAACATCACTGGCACTAAATGCCAAAACCTTTCTTCCTCACTGCATTTACCTCCCTGACTCTAGTTTAAACAACAGCTGAGAGGCAGGTGGAACAACTCTGTATTTTGCAAGCCCCCTGCTTTCCATCCCCCTATCAGTGTCCTGGAGAGCTTGCAGCTGGTCCATTTAGATATGCTGCCCCATTAAACTGCCCAGCACACTGACACACAGAGGGTCCTAGGTGATCCAGCAGGTGTTGTTTACAGTCTCACTCCCACACAGATAGCTGAGCTTGTCTTGGAAGGAGCTCCTAAGGGGGTTTTCACAGTGCAAAGTACAGTCTGTTATGTTTTAATGTGCAAAGCAAAACATGGGAATTCTTTATTCAGTGGTGTCCTCAACACTTAGTGAAAGGGTATTTTTTTGGGGGGGTGGGGGGGTTGTGTCTGTTGGGGTTTTTTTCCTTTCCATAACAGGTTAGAATCATACAGAGAAGCTGCACTTAAAACTGTCCTAAATATTTGCTGACTGCATTACCATGTTATGTTTCCAGTGATACAAACAAGAACAGGCAACACATTTTTAATTGGTCTTAGATTTTTAGAATGCTCCCACTATGCCAGTAGATAACCAACTTGATTTTATGCTCAAGTTCTTAAGCAGGACCATACTGAATTTGGAAGATAGCTGCATACTAAAAGTGTCCCCAGTTCACCATCATACCTTGCTCAGCTTGATTTGAGATAGATGGCAGAGAGCCTCCAAAAGTTACACACTTTTCATTAGCTGCATTAAATGTTAAATATTCAGGTTTCATCTTTAGAAAACACTGCAAAACAAACATAATGGAACTGATTTTCATTATGTTCTTAAACCAACCCTAAAAATTCACTTCTCACTTCCTGCAATAACATATAATTATTTTCCTTAGAAAGCAAGGAACTAGCTGCGTGCATTTCTTATTAAACAGGATAGCTAAATATAAACTGATCCCACTGACTTAACTCCTCATTCACTGAGGATTAGAATTCAGTAATTTTTAATCAGCTACATCAGGATCACATACTGTTTTAAGACTGAGAATTCACACATGAAGTCTCAAGTCAGACAGGATTGGCCCATGAATCTGCATTGTAATGCATTACCTTTTAGGAGAAACTACATGGGAGCTTAGAAGTTGCATTCTGCAATGATGTGAATTAAATCTGCAAACCATGGTGGCATAATGTAATGTGCAGATTTGATGAAAGTTCCTTCTTACATAAAGAGTAATGGAGGACCAAATAACAGGAATCAGTCTCACTAAGACTTCAGATGACTGCCTTAAAACATAGTACCAAAGTCTACTATACTATGGTTTCTGACCTGTTGGTTAATTCTTAAAAGCTGCTTCTAACTCTTAAGTAAGTCCTTAAGGCAACTTCGGAAGCTGAGTGTCTGCCAGCTTGCTGCCTGCCTATGATTACTCAGCTAAAGAATCAAGATACTTCTGCCACAGAAACCTCATTCTCTCCCTTTCTAACCCTTCTCTTCCTCCAAAGCAGAGCCCAGGATTAGACAATACAGCTAATGTTCTTGGACCTAAATATGCGGTAATGGGAAAGTAAAAAAACCTGTAAATTACTGCTTTGAAATGAAGAAACCATCAATCCTGAATCAGTGACAGAGAAGTGGGAGAGATGGTTTTAATCATATCATTTTCAAAAGCCACCTTCCAGTCTATTCTTAAACACAGGGGCTACTTTCTCACCTTCTTCAGCAGGGCTCTCCAGCTTACTCAACTATGAAAAATAGCAAAGGATGACTGATCTGTATTATCTCTGTACCTTATTCCGGAACTGATGCCAACCTTTAGGGCAACCTCCAATGACTGGGCGGTAACTGGGATCATGTTTCTCTAGTAAGGAGGCATTATTTTTTTCACAGATGAAGGGCAGTTTCACATTACAGTTAACTGGGTAGTCTGCAAAAATAGAAGTTTTAAAAACCAGTTATGGTAATGCCTATCACTCTCCAATTCCCATCCATACTTTCTGACATGAGAAAGACCAGTCTGAAGGGAAGTTCTTTTCAGTGCAACCATGGTGAAGTACTATGCAATCTAAAGCGCTATAAGTAACAATAGAGCAAAAGACAAACATAAATTATTTCTATCAGACAGTCATACAGTATTTCTAAAGATCCAGATACTGATCCATTACTTCCAGTAGTAACATGTCATATAGATAGACAACTTCAAAACAGAAATATCATGAAATAGGAAAATTTGAGTATGAGGGCTAATATCACATTGTGGCATGGAGGATAAGTGGTCATTAAAGCCAAAAGCAACCCTTTAACATCCATATGGAGAGTGTCTGGCCTATGCTGCTTTACATGGCTTCCCAGTCCAGAGCAATTTTTGGTTAATAGAGATGAAAACAGGTCAGGAGCACATAACCAATAATGTGGAAAATGTGCTTTAAAGTGAAAATTGTAGTAGACAGGAAGAACCATTTGTTCTCCAGGAGTTACACATTTTCCCCAATATAAAACAATGTTGAAAAAAGGAAGTAAGAAGCTTCAAATACCACCAGGTAGCATTTCCATTACTCTGTGTACCTCTTCCAGTATGACTCCACTACTTAATGAAATTTGCATCTTCAGATGCATATACGATTGCAAATACTCAGTCAAGCTTCTCTATCTAACACAACACTAAGACTTAATTTCCTGAGGTCAGAATATGTAGCATAAACACAAAAAAAGGTAACCACCCAAACCAGATTTCACCTAATTAATTTATGTTGTAAAAAGAGTGACAATCTATCTTAAAAATTCGTCAGCTGAATTCAGGTTTGTCTCTGGTCATCAAGAAATATTACCATGGCTTCCACTATGAGGAAGAAATAAATGATTCCAAATTCAATCAGATCATCATCAGGAAGCCAGTCACTCCTAGTTCAATATCAATTTCATTCAATACAAGAGTTTAGTCAGAACAGTAATTACCTTTTTTTTTTTTTTAATCTAATAATGACAGAGAAGGGTGAAAAAACAAGAACAGCCTTACCTCTATACCAGTTTTTTCTAGAAACGTACCAGCAATCTCTCAGGAATCGATCATGGAAGCGTGAAAATAACTGTAAACTGGATATAAACATTTCAGAGTCAATCTCCAATCCAATGGGATCTTCAAATGGAAGCTCTGATAGCAACAGAGCCAGTGCAAACAAAAACTTGGGCTGGTAACTGTTTCTAGGAGATACCCTACAGCACTGGAAAGGACAGAAGGGGAAAAACTAGACTAGGAACAAAAATGCAGTAGATTCAGTAGTCACGTACCATGCCCAAATTAACTTTGTTGAGGAGTTATATAGAACAAGCGAAGGAGGTTATTTATCACCATGCTGCAAATTCAGAACACTTTCAGGAAAAGTGAGGAAAATGGGCCACAGTCCATTCTATTTGCACAGTAATATATTTCCACAGTAGTTTGGAAAGTGAAGAATTTTCCCTGTAAGAAGGCCATGATCCTTTACTGCAGCTACAAATAGCAAAATGCAAGGTTTGCTGCAAGTCACCTCTGTTCCACAGAGCTATACCATAAGCCTTCCAAGACTTTAGTGTCACTTAAATGCAAGAGTGATCTCTCAAGCCAATTTTCCTCTCCCTGTTCCCAGGTACTTTTGGGGTATCCTCAGAGACAATAAACAGCAATTTCTTGGTTTTTATTACCACTTCCCCAACTTCTAACAGAACACTGTTGAGCTTAAAAATCCAACAAAAGCATTTTAAAGATCAATGGAATACAGTGGTCACTAGGACCACAGATTTCAAGGATTCATATGTCTAGACTAACATCCTGAAATCTAGAGGCTCTCACAGACACACAAGAAATGGATTATGAATTCAGTTATTAGTGTTATTATGAATTAAACTTTTGATGTCTATAATGCTTCTACTGGGAATAGAACTCAATTTGTTAGCTAACTGAAATATTTCAACAGTATTTTGAAACATACCTACTTTCTAATTGTACACTCATACTGTCTTAACCATTATTTGCTTTGTTTGAGCACTACGCAGTTCTACTCTCTCTGGTTTAGATATTCTATGGTTTAAGTTTAGCATGGCAAGAACACATGCAGGTACATGCAAACAGAAGCAGAGAGCAACAGTCACTAAATAATGCTGCATTTTTTTCTAGCTTGGTTAAAATTATTTTTCTTACTTCTCTGTGATGACACAGAAGACATATTCCCTTTTACAAATTTTGGGATAAAATATTTTCCTTTAGAAACTATTCTATCTAACTATATTCTTAAAAAGCACATCAAAAAAAGCTTTCAATAACGTATCTCATAATTATTCTACATACGGTGAATGATAACTGTAGCCATAATCAATAAACTTCAGCCACCACTTCTGTTCACTGTTTGATAACTGTGGAAAAAAAGAACAAAAAAAAAAACCCAGTGTTTTACAGCCCACAGAGAAAAAGCTCCAGTCTCTACCAAGGATAAATCAATGACAAAATTAATTTTCATTTAAAATGTTTCTAAAATGTGAAGGAATTATTATTCTTCAGCAAAAGGAAAGCATACAGTTCGAGACAAATGAACCAAGTAGACAGACCCCTGCACCTACTAGAAAAAGAAGCTGCATTTTCCACTGTGCTGCATAAAGCAAACGAAGTCTTGCAGCACTGTCTTAAGCATGTGCTAGATACAACATTCCCACAAAATTCTTAGCAGGTATTCTACCAGATAACTAGGACTTGAAAGAATGTACTTTCATGCTTTCAACACTACAAAACCATTCTGGTAAAGTTTATCAGACCATCATGCATTTCTAATTCAATCCTCCCATCAGGTGAAAAATTATGTGATGTTCTGTGCATAAAATTAAGAATGAGCACAATTGCTGGTGAAGTATTTGCAGACAATGGGATGCTTACATGGTGGTCCTATCTGTTATGACGTTCTCTGTTCTCCATTTGGAGGTTTGTTTTTGGTTTTGGCTTTTTTTCTTTTTTTTTTTACCATGTTATTAAGGCCACTTTTAAATGTAAAAATTATTTTACGAGACTGACATTAAAATATTTTTAAAGTCTATTATTATAGTGCAGAAACTATTAAAACTATTAAGGCCAGCACGAAAAAGAAAGAAATTAAGGATTAACATCTTCTTACATTCCAAAAAAATGGCAAGAAAATTTCCCTATAGTGGAAAGTATCTGTTATATTAAACCCCCTTACCTTTTCTATTTGAGACAGTATTGCCCTGAGTTTGGGGTAAGACTCCACAGAAGCTAAATCACTATCATTTTTTTGACAGTAGAAAATAGCTTCTTGGAAGCTCAGGTTTTTATCTGGTACAAACCACAGCTCTGCTCCATCAACAATAAGTGGGGCTCCATGAATTCCGATTTCATCTATGCAGAAGAAATATCACACACATAAGAAATCAATTTTGAAAAATATCAGCTTTTTTTTTTTTTTTCTGACTGTAGTAAGAAATTTCAGCTTGATATTGGGAAGAGCCAATACTCCTTGCATTCTCAGCTCTATCAGTCATGACCTTTGTCAGTATCAAACAGGTGTTACTATAGTAATGACAAAACTAATAAAAGATACAGTCTTAACAACTATATACACATAGCAGAAGAATACATGAAAATAAACATTTACCTGGTATATACCACTCAGGTGTCTTTGGAGTGCTACCTGTCCAGAGGAAAGAAAGGTAATAGTTACTTCAAGTTCACCTTCTAACAAGACTGGTCACCAATAATGGAAGTGATGGATTACACTTTTGCTTCTCAGTATGCACAATGGAAAAAACAGAAGAAAATCATACATAGGTTTGACAGTTCAAAATAAGCTGCTGCAAAATTAATGGGAGTTTTGCATACCTCAGCCTTAAACATCTGTGGGCTTTTTCTCTCAAGCAGAATACAAGCATTAAAGTAGTGTATCTATCAATATCTCCCCACAAGAAAGTTTAATAAACTTGCCTTTTAATAAACAACTAAAGCATAAAAGTTTACTAGATTACAGCACTTTTCTTACTGCATGGAAAAACCCGGATCTGTGCAGATATGCTAGCCATTATTTTGTATTCCCACCCCGTCTCACTGCAATGACGAGCTAGTACACCAGTTTTACCAGAAGGTGGCTGATTCACCTAAGGCTGAAGCAAACTGTACACTCCAGATGTCTGTGTTCATATAGTTATAAATATCACTATGAAAAATTAAGTGAAGTCCACAAGTGCTGCAACTCAGTGGCTTATGTCACCTCGCCTAATAAGCAGCCACTTCTGTTTGTAGACAAGAAAGAATACAGGAGCTGTGATGCTGTTCATGGTCATTTTCTGATATAGCTTTGAATATTCTAAGTGCACATCTGTTTGTGACAGAGGCAAAATATCTCACATACTGTCCCCTTAACAGTTCAGAGAGGAAATTATATTGCTGGCAGTTTCTGTAACTCAGCAATAAAGACAACTCAGTGGAAATAAATAATAAATTCTTTCATCTGAATAAATGGATGTTACTGCAGTTTACCTTTTGTTATCTGACAGACCCATTCAAGTTTAGCTTCACAATCAAAAGGCTTAAAGTAAAATTCCAGGTCTCTGCCTTCATAGAAATAAAATCTCCAAAATGATCTCCGTGAAAACTGAGAAGTCTGTATAGAAGTAGAAACAGAGAGAACTCAGTTAGTATGGCATAGGCCTCTGAAATGTGAAATGAAACTGTACTTAAAAGGTACTTTGGCAAAGTCAGTGTATTTCACTGTGGTGTTAGCCCCACAACTTATATGGCAAAAAATGAGCAGGTACAACTTTAACACTTCAACTATAACTCTCCATGCTAGCCAAGCTTGTGAAGCTATTAGGTAAAGGGCTTAAGGTCAATCTAGACACAAAAGTCTCTTCTCGCAATGTTGTTTCTTTGGGGGGTTTTGTAGCACACAAAGTCTCATTGATGCTTATTTTTGAATTATCTGTTGCTACTCATTGCCCTGAAATTATTCACGTCTGCTCAAAAGAAGAAACCATCTGAACTGGCAGAGAAATAATCTTTCCTATTTAAAATTATTTCTTACAATCAAGCTTAAAATCTGATATCGTTCTTGGTGATCTCTCTAATAAGGAGAATTTTGTATCACTTAGTGAAAGAACATGTTTATACCTAACAGGTAGGTGAGTGAGGTTACTATATTCACAGTGTTCTCTTCAAACTGCTCTTGTCTAGAATTTTCAGTAGCTTAATGCTGACTGCTTCTTGGCCTGATGTCATGAAGACAGCAGAAGAGAATGAGGGGAAATGGCTGTGAACAGAAGCAAAGGGATGCAACTATCCTCTCTTCCAGTAAATCCTAACAGCAGAGGTGATTCTAATTAAGTTAAAAGAAAGGATGGTATTGGAATAATCTTATTAAAAGTCACACGATGTCTCAGAAAAGTTAAAGGCCATTTTAAAGTTCAAGCTATCAAGCCCAAATTAAGCAACGAACAAGGTAATTAGGAATTAACCAGAGGCCTGACATCTTGATTAGAAACTGACACTGCACTTACTGTCTATTTTACAAGTAAATAAGGAAATACACACAATAAACACAAACACACACTATATCCTAGCTACTGCATTCACTTACTTTAGGTTGCAAACATTTTCTTAATTATCAGTTCAGAAAAAGTTACTGGTACAGTCTGCTTTTTTGCTTTAGACTCCACTTTACATTCTTAAGTGTAATATATAAGAGATACATAGTACAGCACTATGCAAGAGAGAACAGCATTGTTATTAAAATATCTTGTAGCTCTAAAGAAGTCTTATGAAAGGTTATCATTAGCGCAGCACTTTGTTCATTAAAAACTGCTTGAATAAGGGAGAATTTGTAATAGGTGTATCCTGACACAGAGAACACTAGCAACTCTTTCACTATGCAAAGAAAGCATGTGGGCAGTCAATATAAATTCAATATATGGCTGGCAAAAGTATTTTTTCCAAGTACTTCCAAGTAAAAATATGCACACTGTTATAAAAATCCTTGAAACTAACCTTTAATGCAGCACAGTCTCTTGTATCATATTCATCTTCCAAATAATCAAGAGGCATAACAACACTAGTTACCTATTGGATGGACAGGATGAAAGAATCACTACTTCATGGCTATTTTTGCAAGTTATTCCCAGACATAACCACAAACCTAGGATCCCACTACATTTATCACTATAAAAATGTGTGTTAAATGGCAGTTACTGGATTGGTTTTGAGTCTGTGTACCTGTTACCTGGGGGAAACTCACACTTTCAGGCAAATATATCAACTGCAGTGAGGAAGGTAACTTTGGAGCAGCCTGACTTAGCAAGAAGATGAATCAATACACCCTCCCCTCTGTTGTGGCATTGAAGACACCTTGTTTCCTACTATAGTTCTGTTAAAATATTTTAATGCAACAGAGACAGAAATCAGGTCAACCTTATTAAAGATTAGGTTTTTAATTGGAAATCTGCCTGGATGGCAGCTCCTAAGTGCACAATCTTCTTTTGACTTATTCACCTATTGGAGGATATTTTAACTACAATATTTACAAATTTACTTTCAATACAGTCCAAGCTGAAACAAATCAGGATATGACATTTCCTGGTTAAAATTTAACTTACGGGTTTATCATCACTCCATTGCCAGGTTCCCAGAGAATCTGGACTCCTCTTATTCATTCCAATCCATACCCATCTGTCATTGCTGTAAATAAACAAGATAAAATCTTAAACCAAGTATATGGTTCAGCTCATTTAATAGAAAGACTGACCTATGCCACAGCATTACTTAGGATCAAGCAGCAAAACCAAACGTTTACTACTGCAAGTTGCAGCAGCTCAAACTAAAAATGGGTGTTAAGGGCTGGGACCTCTTCTGCACTTTTCCCTAAGATCTATAGGTTGTCTTTCCCTGAGCACAGATTAAAACTAACTAAATTGGGTAATTCCTTTGTTCGCTGCATCACTGCTTCATCTGTTGTCACTTGATACAAAGGTTTCTTTTCTATACTTTTCTTCCAGAATCACACACACAGTGTTTATCTGTCTTAATTCTTTCTCTTGTTCATCTTGTGTCATCTCTCTCTACACCATCAGCTCAAAACACACAACTACAGAAGTTTTTTCTACAGGGTTTCATATTCCCCTCAAATTTTTCAGTGATATAAACAAACCAAGCATGGGCACATATTTCAATTATGCACCTTCATAAAAGAGGCATAGACATAAATGAGCACATAACACTACTGAATCTAATGATTGCATAAAAGAATGGCAATTGATATTTCATCCCATTTTATAGGATTATGATCAGAATTGTATTTCTTACTAGATTTTACTTTTTCATTTTTTATAAGCAGGGGATGCTTAAACTCAAAATTTCAGCTATGATCCTACATACAAAGTTGCCAACAAAAAATGGGTCTACAATGCAAATACTTAAATCTGCTGTAACAGCCGTTATCCTACTCTTCATTATTGCTTATGATACTGTACATTGTATTATAGGTAGTATAACACAATAAAGTATTTGCTAGCCAAACTGCAAGATCAGTTCTGTATTGCAACCTCTACCTCTCAAAGAATCAATTTTGTGCTATGTAATGAAGTTTACGATAATTCACCCCAGTTGGCTACACTGCCCAAGGAAGACAACAGATACTTTACTGAATGATGGTATCAGCTGGAAGCAGCAGACCATGAGTTTTCTATGAAATCACAAACTACATGAAACCTTACTGCAACAGACCTGTGGAAAACACACTCTGATCCAAATGGTCTGACATAGATAGTAAAGTATTGATGCCACAGTACAGGGCTCTTGTAAAACTATATAAGGAGTACTATTTCATAAATTCATGTTGTAGCAAATACAGAGAAGGAATATAGAATATTTGAGGAAATGAGAGTTTGGGTTATTAACAAGGATTAAGGATTTTCTTGTCTAGCCTTGACAAAGAAGGACAGGGAAAGGATGTAATTTTTCTTTAGAAGCCTAAACCCCCAAGAAGAGAAGCTATTTGAGCAAAAGGAACATCATGTCTGAATGAAGCACAACTCAGAAATAAATCTAGGCTCAAAACTGGAAAGAAATGCATGACCAGCAGAGGTCAGCATTTGAAAAAACCTCCCCCCCAAAAAAAAAAATAGCACTGACAAATTTGAAGTGATTTTAAGACAGAACTTGGAAAGTTTACAAAAATAATGTTTTTTCCACGTGTATTACAATAAAGATGCTAAACTGAGCCTGAAATGGCTGACAGTGCAGCATCAACAAACAACATGTTAGCCAGAATATGTGAAAGGGAAACAACATCTTATTTAGTAGGATTCCCACTGAAAAAAAAGCACCAGCCACCAACGTACCTTTTTTTTTTCCCTCTCAATTCCAGTATCAATTTTGTGACATTAGTGTGACAGTATGAGCACACTGCTGTGATCTTATCACACTGAATAGTCTTCTGGCTTTTAATGATATCACTAAGGAGCCTTTAAAGAACCTAAATGCCTGATACAACTCCAGAAGGAAATCTATGAGCCAAACACTCACAGCTGTCAAGCACCTACATGACTTTTGGCAATTTTATTTAGGATTTTATTTTTCTGTGATTGTTCTTTCCAAATATGAATCAGACATTGCTTAACCCTCCACTCCAAATCATCACCTACAGGCTTAGTGCAGTTTAAGCAACTGATCATCACAGAGGAGTATCTACCAAAAAGAAAACTTGAGACACTCAGTTCAAAACGTTCTGCAGTAATTATCTGAGGAACATGAGCAATTTCTCAAAATCTTTCAACCTGTATTTGGCTTTTATGTAATGAAAAAAAAAAATCAGAATCAAAATTAAAAGTGTGTCAAGTGAAGAATTTCTCCAGCTTATCTCCCAATCTACAATTACTGGCCTACAAACATAACATTTCCCAGCTGACTGGGCATTCAGACATAAATGCACATCTTTTGGTTCTTTTGGAACTGTTCAGACACAACCATGAGCAATTCAGTAACTCTACAGTATCCCCCACAGCACTTTGAAGCTTAACTAGAGCCTTTTGATAACCCTCTGAAATTATACTATCATCTCATCACAGAAAAGAATTATGCCAACTACTGAAGACAAGCATGAAATGGGACTCTTTTGCAAATAAGCTTGCAGCAAGGAATTTTCTTGTACCTCAGGTGTCTGCCTCCTCATTGGAAAGCATTTAAAACCCATCCTATGGGCTGGTATCAAAATAGATTTATCACTACCAGAGTATTCTTTGAGCTACATTCCTGGAACTGCCTCTAAAACCTACATGATGCTGAGTTTTAAACAAAAAAATGGGTGCAATTTGTGCTTTACAATGAACTCCATGCTGATTAACAATGAAAGACCCTGAATCTCCAGCAATCCCAGCAGAATACCAGTAGCTTTTCTCTCACAGAGTACTTAAACTTCATAGAAGTCAATTTATTATGCAGGAGCAGAAAAACATAGTTTAGGTTTATTGAAGGGAATACAAATCAGTAATTTTTCTACAGTCATATTCTAACTGCTGAAACAGAAAAAGGTCTTTTTTTTCCTGTCCCTTATGTCAGCTCCAATACAAGACAAAGAGCATAACTGACGTTACTGTGGCTTGTAGTTCAACCTAGTTCTTGATGCAAGGTAATGTATACTTCTTGCAATTTAAGACACCAGTTAAACCTAGGCAGTGCTGGGTTAGAAGTATATATGAAACCCACCGGACCCCTGCAACATGCTATTGCCACTAGCTGAACCTCCACCCTGCTAATCGCATATTCTTTACCAGCAGAAAAGAGCAACTCAGCTTTACTGCTGTTTTAGCCAGTGTGTTAAGATAAGTTCTCTTGCAAACTCAAACTCAAGCATCAGAACTACGCTTTCTAGATTCATAACAACTGCAGCAGCAGAGCTGTGCGTATAAAAGGCAACAGATTTCTTTCCAGTAAGGTGTCCTCATTGAAATGTTATTTCTAACCAATCCAAGCTATTACTCTATGTCCAGCATCACTGCAGGCTGTAAGCTGCAGAATGCTCACAAAAACAATCCTAAAAGAATGGAAGCAACTGAACTGGATCTGCCCTGCCTGTATTATGTCCCTCAAAGTGAAAAGAGGTTATCTCCTGTTTTTTCAAGACATGGGAAGGCTGGCAGGCAAATTCTATTTTCCTTTCCAATGGCAACTGCCCAACTTGGCTGGAGCAGTTTTAGCTCTTATTTGCCTCTAAGGTGGAATCCCAGTAAGGAACAGAATGGACTAGACAATCTGCCCTTTTCCTGGTGAACCAAACTGACTTTTGCTAACATTTAAAAACAAACAGTTCTCAATGAGTCACCAGAGAACTGTGTAAGGGGAAAAATCCTGAAACCAAAAAAGCCAAGGTGTGGCTCCTTCCCCAAACTGAAATAAATGCACTGAATAAATAGATTAAGTCAGAGTTTGCACTGAGTAAATGCAAGGAACATGGACAAACTGCATGCCAATGCACTCCAGCAGCTAATCACACTACCTTATGATGATTTCTCTCAGCTACCTAAATTTGTTCTTGGTGAAATAATGCACTTGGTTTTCCTCTCTCCTTTCTCAAATGGGCTTATTTTCAGACAAGTTACCCCTGACTCTTGATCTTCAAAATACTTCACATAATCACGACCTCCAAGTAATTTAAAAGCATAACTAACTTAAACACTTCATGATGTTATCTGAACAAACAAACATTATTTAAAAACTTCAGTTAACATCAAATATGCAGTATTTCTGTTCAGGAAGCCATAAATGTTTGAAAAGGGGTTAATCCAGATGAAAATACTGTGGTCTGGGTTATAGCTGATACATGCAGTGACTGCAACGCTGACTGCAAAGCCAATTTATACTGGGCTCAACATATTGCCCCTTATTTTAGTTCTGGTAGAATAATACTTCTTACAGGCTAAGTTCAAGTTTTCTGAAATATGGAAATTGCAGTAGCATTGTGTGTCAGCTGACTTTCTGGAAAGAAGAAAAGAGTTTCTGCCTTTAAACTCCTAACAAAAAAGTAACCATTAACTATAATTAATACCTCAGATGGTCTGCAACCTGGAAAGTAGCTGGAAGTACTTGCAGGAAAATAAAATAAGTTATTTCTCTATTCATGTTGCACAGTAGATTGGGTACAGTAAACCAAAAATTTGTAACTGCAAAACAGTGTAAGAAGATATATAGGTAAACATAATTTGTGCAATACTTTTTAGTCACTTTAGTAAGGAATCACATGTGGCTTTTATACAAGACAAACCATCTATATATAGAGCATACAAGTTTGGCTTTGTCTCTTATTAACATAAACATTGAGTAATTTTCATGACTTGTGCACTTCTAAATAAAGTTCACTGGGCTATCAAGAAAGCATCTCTTCAGTCATCAAGTTTTAAAATGTAATCACAGTGTTCTATGTTGGCAGCTTCTGAAATAATCCTGATTTAGTTTGTTGATGAAAAAATTTAATCAGACACTGTCAGCATTTGAGTTTAAGCTGGCAAAAGTTCTGAAAAACCATGCCGCCAATCAAAAAAAAACCCCTCAACAACATATTACACAAGGATCTGACATCACACTAATGCCTAATAAAACTTTGCAGTGACAGTTCCTTCGATTAAAAATAGAGTCTTAGACTCATAAATTATGTAGCATAATTTGTTGATACCAGAAACCTCAACACACCCATCTAATGCACATACAGTGTTATTGCAGTTATGCCAAATGGGACTTGTGCCATCCAGACTGCTGGACATTACAGTATTCATATTTTCAAAAAACAGCACTCAGTTTAGTCAGGAAGCATTTCATGAATAAACGTGAGACTTACCTGAAAAACTGAATAACAACTCATCTCTAAATAATGTATCAGTAAAGAATAGGAACAACTATCATCTAGTTGTGCCAAAATTCAGTGCAGAGAAGGAAACACTTTTATAACAACACAGACTTAAATTCATGTAATGGAACATGCGCAAAGCAAACCTCTCTTTTCCTGCACTCTCTCTAGCAATGTGAAACATTTGCCCAAGCTGTATTCCCTTGACATTTTCCAGGAAGGCAGTGACATGACCAACAGTTCAAATGCCATTATCTAGCTGTTTTTACTGTGGGAAAGACAGTTGCCGCACACTAGCTCATACTTGCCATCTGGGGTCAGCATCAGCTTTTGCTATCTACTGCAGAATGCAACTGAAACCAACATTTTAGCACATGGCTAGTTTGTTACCTGATTATTTTTCTCAGGATAGAATGAAGCATCTTGATTTCTTCTGAGTGACTAAAACTAGGTAGATGGCCTCCAAGTGCTTCGCAGAACCTTTCTGCCTCTTCCCAGGTCCTGGTTCGTAGCACTCGTTCACTGTGGAAGAACTTCACAATAGCCAAATATCAGAGTAGAAAACAAGAGAAGTGAGAGCTCTGTACTACTAAAATATGGCCACCATAGGCGGGAATGTATAAGCAACATTTCCACAAGGAGAGAGCTTGACTTCTTAACAATTGTATTACTTCTTTTCAGTCTGTTTGACAACAGCTGTTTAGCTCACAAAATTTGTTTCAAATGCAGCATACTCCATATGGCAGACTTTCTGGTTTTCTTTACTAGAAAAGTACCCAACTCATTCCAAAACTGCAACCAAATTACAGGTTTTAAGGGATGCTGTTCTTTCAAATTTGTGATGAACTGCAAAGCCCTGTTCACTGGTGAACTGTTCACTGAAACCAGGCCCATTTGGGTGCTACAGGTGAAGAAAGTTCTTCAGCAAGCTCTTTGCTACCTGTATGTATCAGAGTTGCATATTTGGCTCACACACCTCAGCTAATGTAACTACTTGATCCCCTTGACCTCAGTCCAAGCCAATTTCCATCAGCTAGCTCATGCACAGACATGCTACACTTAGTCAACAACAAGAGTTTTGAAGAAACTGCCAGATGTCACATCCTATCAGCTATGATCCTATTGGGATCCCTGGCCACAGCCTTGTTATTCAAGCTGGGTTCTCCTACTTTGCTACATGAGCTGTTTACAAGATACAGTTCATTACAGACAATGAGTCCAGAAATAATGAAAAAACAATCTAATAAACATCCTCAGTTTTAACTTGATTTGATTGTTAACAGAAGGGGGAAAACCTGCATTTCTAAATACAAACCTGTTTAAGCCACTCCAGCTAACAGCATGGCTGCTTACTTCCACTATTTACCTCAAAACCAGTAAAATACAGCTGAGGCTGCACTTTTTTAATAATGTTTGATATCCATATTCAAACCAGAGAAAATCCCATCTCTCCTATTCACACTGTTAAGCATATAGAAAGGGAAAGGAAAAGGACAAGAGAAGGACACCTATTCAGCATGATGGTAGCTGATGGCAGTCAGGCTAAGATACAGATGTGGCACCCTCTGTCAGCAGCAGGCTCCCGAGTCAGTAGCACAGGGCAAATGATGCCAGCCCACTCAGCTGGCCACAGAAAGAGCAGGGAAAGACACATCTTTAGGAATCAGTGGAGTATGATGCATGAGAATATCTGGAGTGAGTCAACCTGAATCAATGTAAATTCCTCCTCCCAGTGTAAAACATCTTTGAAATACTCTGCAGACCAGCTGTAAGCCACAAAATGGTTAACCACATGCAGCAAGACAGTAATGAACAATTAACATCTAATAGGAATTATATTTTACCTTGTAGCATGCAAGGCCAGATCCATTGTGCCACCCAGGGGGACAGGGATCAGTTGGTTTTGGAAGTACTTCTGGCTTCTTGGGCAGCCCAATGTATTTTTTGCACACAGAAAACGCTTTAGTAGCTTTACAGTCCTTGGTTTCCCACTTTCCAAGATACTTTCCACTGGCCATGGCCACACATCCTCCTGAAAACTCTAAGATATAAGCCAAAGACATATTTAAAACTGTAGGCTGGTTGTTCAAAACAATCCATGTATTTCTGAATAACAATTTTATTTCATGCTTAAAGTTCTGTAACATGGTATTCCAATGCTTGCTCAATGTGAGATAATAGTATTCTTATGTATTTTTTTTTATCGTTAAATTTACCTGGTTGCAAGGAATTCCAGTTAGTATATGTCACAGCTTCGGCTTTTTCCCCATCCACTGTACCCCAGGAATATATTCCTGATTGGCCAATATCCTGCAAACCAGTCCAGAAGTATTTTTCTTCAACTCTGGTGTGTTTTCTAATTAGACTGTTTATAAATTCTTGCTCAAATCTGAAAATTCACAGATTATCTTGAGTCAACATTTGAAAGATACTGAAAACTACTGAGACAGTTTGAAAACCGGGCATATTATTACAGGAGTTACTTGAGTGGTGGTCCAGGCAGTCCAGTATTCAGCACAGGTTCAGCAGGCTGGGAATTCACATACTTCCAAGAAGGTTTTACAGTGTGGGTTTACCATTGTCACACCATGGAAAACACGGTTTGCTAGTTATTTGAAAAGGCAATTGTATCTCTGCTTTTACTTTATAAACCACTAGTTAGCATACAGAGGTTTTAATCTCTGACTGTATCTCCAGGATCATACTGTAAAACATGCCCATAAATTACAGAGATGTGCTTTACCTGTTCATCACTGTAAGATTGCACTGTACTCCAAATGAAACTTCTGTTTTAGAGACCTTGTAACAGTAGTTTCCATGTCTCTCCCATCCCTGGTGAGAGAACAACAAACACCTTTATACACTACAACCTTATTTAGGTATTATCATTTAGGTATGAAAATAGGTATGAAAATAAATTATTGCTAACATTGGTTGGTACTCCCAAGCTGTCACAGCTATACAGGAAAGAAATGTAGTGCATCACATACAAGGCCCTGTACCATCAGCTCTCAGATTTAGAGTTCTAAGAGAGAATGCAACTACAAGAATAAAACACACCACTGTTTTGCCTTGACTGTACAGAGTCTTCTGACTGCTACACTCATTTTAGAGAGAGAAAACACAAGGGTGACAGCCTAGTCCCATTCAAAACAATAGGAGTTTTCATGCTGTTCTATCAACACCAGGATTCAAACACAGGAATAATACTAGGGAATTATTAATGTTCCTTTAGTTCTGCAAAAAACATTTTATATTGAAAATGTGTGAACGTAAAAAAATTCTCTATTATTCAAATCTTTTCCCCTATATTTACACTGAAATTCTAAGGAACATTAATACGTTACCTCCTTGCTAGCTTACCAACGCCATTGGTGTCCGAACAGCACAGAAATCTGTAACTGTACATGCTGTCATCTTCTGAAGTGACAGAGTACAAATACCCCAAGGTTGTGAAGAAAGTTAAGAAGTAAGCATCTTTCCTGTTGCAGGCAATATGCCACACAAAACTGAACCAAAGAACTCTGATGTAACTACTAATACCATCCCAAGATTTTTCAAAACAGAAAAGACTTCTTTTCAAGCTTTATTTATGCTGTAACATGGTAAGTTAACAAACAACAAAAACCACCCCCCCAAAAAAAAACTCACAGCAGCCACCTCCCTGCCTTTATTCAAGTCAAAGAACAAAAATGAAAGCTAACTGTAACAGAAACCTAATCTCAATTATCTCTGCATACCCTTATGTTGCAAAGTGCTTATTCTAAATTTTAAGACAATGGTGCTAGCAATAACATACCTAGTAAAAGAAATCTTTTTGTTTTGTCAAACAAATTAATAGAACACATCTCCTTAGTCCAAGCTCATAATACTTTCCTCAATGAAAAGACATTCAGAATGTGCTTAGGGAAATCTGAAATTTGGCTCATACTATATAATTTTTTCACCCTTTCTCATGTAATGAAAATGTTCCACAGATTTTATTGTACGGGCAAGAAGGACATGGGAAGAGCAGCAAGGAAGTGATTTAAGCAGGTTTCTGAATCAAGTGAGAAGTAAAGAAAGATACAGACTTCCTATTACCTCTTCTAATGAACAACTTTTGTCTGATTTTGTTTCATTCAAAACCTCTCCTTTTTTTTTGCACACATATTTCAATTTTTCTTCACAGGATTTCACTCTCCACTGTCCCAGCTGCAAGAAGAAAAAAAAAAAAAAA
>NDXB01017693.1:420265-439223 GCA_002631895.1 Agapornis roseicollis
GCAAAAAAAAAAAAAAAAAAAAAAGCATTTAAAATTCTAAATTATGTCAATTTCAATAGTGCAGGGCTGAGTTTTTGTACAGGGAAAGTCAAAATGCCTCTAGCAAAAATACTTGGGGTGGGACTATATGCATTGGTGCCATGTTTGGAAGGAAGAAAGAAAGCTGACAAATGTAGAGATGGGAGGATTCTGGACCATATCTGAAAAACGAAAAGAAGGCCACGGTGGTGCCAGCTCCCTCAGATAAGGAAGAGAATGGGTACAGAACTGTGCTCAGCTTACTGCAGAGGTGAGGAGAAGGCACCTCAGAGTTACTTGGCACATGAGTTCCACTGGCAGCCTGACAGCAGGCAGATGCTTGCCTCAGTTTTCTACTAAATCTGGGAGATGGGATACAGCCAGCTTCTCTTTCAACTCAACTTTTCTGTCTTCTTTCCTCCACCCTCCCCTTGCCTCTTCTGTATGGTATCTGCCCGGTGTATGTGTTCTCTTATTTAAGTAGTCACTACCCATCCTCTGATAGGATGGCCCAAATTGGTCCTGAATATGACTGAAGCCAGGTCTTCCGTTTGATAGTCTGGCCTGCCTCCTTCCTAGATCTCTGTCACAGACATGCAAGAATATGGAAACGCAAAATGCAGAGTGACAAGGATAACTGGGTAGCCAACAGTCTCAGAGCTGTGAGCAATTTCTTCCATTCACTGCAATACACAGTTACCAAGTGCATCAACCCAGATTATTTTAAGAAATCTGCTTGTCAAATAGTATCATCTGTACTTTAAAGATTCTTCCAAAACTGAAATTAGTTATCTGCCTTACTCCCCTCTTTGACTTTCACACACATCAATGTTAACTCTACTGCAACGGAAAAAAACCTAAAAAAACCCAACACTGTATTCCTACCTCGCCTGAATATGATACACAGTTAGGAGTGCTGTTAAAAGGAACTTTTGGTTCATTCTGATCCCAGTATGTAAAAACCACAGCTGAATGATCTGACCATTTGAACAAGGTTGGTACATCTTCATTCCTGAGACCCATCCACATTTCTTCTTTAGCATCTGTAATTTAGAATTGGGACAGCACTGTAGTTTTAAAATAATGTTCAAACTAATTGGAAAGGAATGTGAAATCAGTCACATTATGGTTTTATCACTATACTGCACATCATAAATGACAATCTTTTTCCTTGCAGTGAGAAAGGGGATTTGAGATGAGTACAATGTGTACTTTTGTTTCTTAACTTACATTCATAAATACGAGTAAGTTTCACAGAAAAGGTAGCAAACAGGAATTAAAAAAACCCCAACAGAAATAACAAATAGACAACCAAAAAAAAAAGCTCAACCAAGTTAAAGTTTTAGCCTGCAGATGAAAACATACAACCATGAGAAAATTAAGCTCCAGGTATTAGGTAACTAGAAGTAGTTTAGCCCTGTAAATAAATAAATAAATTAAAATAGATCAAAACAAAACAAGATCAAATAGAAATTGAAATAGATCAAAACAAAACAAGTACTAACACAGAAGGCCTGGACATGAACAATATCACTCAGTAATGGCCTGGGTATAAGCCCAGCATCTGCACCTACATTTAAAAGCTAGAGGTTATGATAATCATATGCTAGAACACGAAAAGTTGTTTGTAATTTATGGTGTGCAGCAGTTGCTGCTTGACCTTTAAAAGTATCCCAACTCACCATTATGAAGCTTTGTAATAATCAGTTCAACATCTGCTAATGAGTGTATGCTGATGAGATTACTTTTATTTGTCTTGCACAATTTCTCTGCTGTACTCCAAGATGCCTCGCTGTTCATCAGCATGTAGCAAAAACCATTGTGGGGAAGCCAGCCTGAATCACAGCGAGTATCCAAGTGTCTCCAAAATTCTAACAGTGAGGAAAAACTGAATTAGAGGCTTTTGTTTTACATTGGCTAGTGCAACAGGTTGGCATTTTCTTCATGTTTGAAATAAGGAAGCACCTTGAAAACAGCCAGAATGCAGCAATCAGAATGCGTTCACATCTCTTCAGGGCTGATGTTTTAAGGGTCACAGTTTAGTCAAGCAGATAGAAATGGCTGAGCAGCATTATGGGGATTCATAATATTTTGGGGCCATGAAGTAGGCAGAAGGAGAAAAGAAGTGCAAGTGAAAGTAAAAAGCTGGAATGCATTACATTAAGCTGGTCTTAGTACAAGCAAAATGTTCAGAATTGAAAACAAGATTTCAAAAGCAATTAAAGGCAAAGGAAGTTACTTCATTGCAGTACAGCAGCTTCAAAAAAAATCCTGTTTTGTACTGTTTATTTGTTTACACTTTAATAGGGCATTATTATTTATATGCAGTAGTGTGTGTAAGACCTATTTTGAATAGCTCACAATTAAACAAATTCTTAGTTTTAAATGTTTTTTCTTCTGAAAGCTAAGATATTCAAGAATCCAAGCTGTTTCTAATGCATGCTGAAAAAAGGATATACTAATAGTCTTTCTGGTTTAAAACACACTATAAAATACTCTGACCACAGGAATTTTGCTCTTTAATTAATAAAATACTGCATAAATACTCACAACAATTCCATATACCCCACAGAGGAGATGGAGAACAGATAAGGATGGTTAACTGACAACTAGTTTTCAAGGGATCATTTAAAAACTTCAACCAGTTTAGTTAAATTTAAACTACTTATTATTGTCTTCTCCTGAGGGAGCTGGAAAGAACGTGCCTTAGCCAGAGACACTCAATGACACTTTCCACCTCCACAACACAGCTTCATCTCTCTTATTCTCTAGCCCTCCCTCTCATCCAAGGGCAATCACCTTCCAGTAAAAATTTTCTCATGAGAGCCCCACAGGCATGAGCCCTGGAAACTCAGAAAGGCCAAAACACACATGGAAGAATAGGCCATGGATATGGGAAGGGTTCGACATCCAGGTGTAGGCAAACGGCCAAAAGCATGGAAGCAGTTATATGTCACAACTACACTCTAAAAACTGAAGGACTGTATGCGTGTGTGTATAGGGAAGAGAGAATAAGTATTTTTGTAAAAGCTGTTATGGATCCAGTAAAGATTACACACTGGGCATGCCACCAGCTCTTGCACTCTGATTTCCAGTTCAGGTCTGGGCCTGGTTCAAAGGACAGTAAAGATCACTTAACAACTTCTATTTGAATTCAACAGATTTTGATCCAAGCCTCAGGTAGGTCTCATTTTATGTCAATACACACCAAGAGTGAGATGAAAATTCAAGGTGCTACTGCCAGTTCTAGACTTTCAGTAGCATATGAAAGAAGGCACAAGCCATGCAGGAGAAAGTGATGAAAAAGGCAGCACACTCCTGGGAAATGCTTTATGCATGAATGAAAAATGTGCAAAAAGTGAAATCTGTTCATGATGCATCATCTTGACACTGAAGGTAGAGTTTGCTTCTGCTCTGGTAAAAATCCAAAGCTCTTGTGAAAGTGTTTTGGCAGAGATGCCTCAGAAGTCTTGAGGATAGAAAAACAAAAACCAAACAGACAAAAGGCAAAAAACTAGGAAAACAAATATTAAAAAAAAACCTCCATAAGTGAATATTACACTTTTATTAACATACACAAAAAAAATGCAAGCTGTCCTACCTGGGAGGCTTGGAACTTCATTGAGCGACTTCTTGCAAATATATGGAAGTGGAGTCCCACAGTGGTAACTTTGCCACTGGCCTGAGGCAGCATTCATCACCACACAACTAGTCCCATCCAGCGGGGACAAACTCTGCATATCTATGGACAGGAACAAATAAAAAGAGAAGAGTACAAGTTATAAAACAGTAAGGCAGTAGTGACTACTGCTTTTTTTCTACTATTTTTCAATACAAGAATAACAGATTTTGCATAGTACAAGCCTTTGTATTTGAAGAACATAACTTGCTTTGAAAGGAGGCACCTGTCCTACCATAGGTCCCATAGAAAGTTTTTTGGTAAGAGAGTTTCACAATCAAGGAATCTGGAATTCTTTTCTAGTGTTTAATCATAGAACCAGGAGGAATGTTCTATTTACAATAAAACAAACCCTTGGCTGAGCACTTTCCCAGACTAGAAATATCTCAGGGGAGAACCCTTTGTGCTGCCCTCAGTTTCCTTTGGCAGCCCCTTTCCCACCCCACTACAAACACAGCCCTGCACTTTCTCTCAGTGCTAACCATAACTCCTACCTTAACTTGAGAAAAAGCCACAAATTTAAAATATCACAGAGCAGAACCCTTTTTTTAAAGTCTTCAGCTTCCCTTTGGATCCCATTGCAATGGAACTTTTTTTGGTTTCTCTTCCTTTTGAACCTAAGTGCAAACCTGATCTGTGTCCTATGCACAGTATCCCACTTTCCCTTGCACTGGGTTTGCTCAGTGTCATACAAAAGGCTAGAGTGAATCTTAGTTCCTCATGGGAGAGTACAACAGAGGCAGGGCCAGCCTCCTTTCAGAGGTGTACAGTGAAAAAACAACAAGTAATAGGTACAAATTTCAGGTAGCAAAATTCCTGTTAGATACCAGTATTTTTCACAAGGAGGGTAGACATTAGTGTGTCTGCCATGACTGAAGATTAAATTATACCATTGCAACTCAGGATAGTTTAGTCTTCAGCTCTGCATTACAGTCCTAAAGTGTCATCACAGTTTCAGAAAAAGATGCAGCCAGCAGTACAAGTCCAGAAAAGTCCTTAACCTTTCCAAAACCCAGACCACCTTTGGAAAATCTCACAGAAATAATTAGTAAAGCTTTCAAAGAAGGAAGAGAAACCACTTCTTATTTTTTCACAGAATTCACATTGCAACACTATTCTAGAAACTGAAACTCATAGAAAAACAGGATTCCAGTTTAGAAAGGTCAAATTCAGCTTGAAAGATGGAACAATATTAGCTTCAGTATTTCTGATTATTATTCCTCCAGTATTCTCATTTATACTTATCCACAGTGGATTTGTGAGAGTATTACAAATATACACTGAAAATTACAAACAAACAAGAGTCTCACCAATTCTACTAAGAACTTGGGAATAATTAAAAAAAGTTTTTTTATATTTCTTTCTTCTTCACCTCAATACAAATTTAAGCAACCTTGAAGTTTTAAAACACAAGTCAGTCTTCTAAGTAATGTCAGTCCTCACAGAGATGCCAATAATTGTAATATTTGAGGGAAGTCAATTCCATTATGCCATTCTGTCAGTGAGAAGAGAAATACAGAAGCTAAGAAAGCTGTAGAGACCTTAGTAAAATAAACCTCAATGATACTATTTTAAGTTTCTGGTTTTTACAGATTTATTAACCTAACCATCCATAAATACAGAATGAGTACAGAAAGATTCAGTCTCTGAGAAAAGATGCTTCACAGCTTCTAACAGAAATGTGATAACAATGATTGTTCTGAAGAAGTCCAAAAGAGAGGTGTGTTAGAAAGAAAAAAAAAAGAAAAGGGGCAGGGGTGGGGGGGGAAGCAAAATATTAATGTTAATGTTGTGGATACTGCTAATACCACCCGAATCGTTACCTGGATGCCAGTTGAGGAAATTCAAAGGTTTGTGATCTGACCACTGCCAACCTCCAGAAACATCCAGTTGATTTAAGCCAATCCAGAAGATCTCAGCAATGTCATCCTTAGCTGGAGAGTTTTGGAGTTTTTTTAAGAAAACAATTAGCATAAAATGTTCATCTTTAATTGGTCTCCTTTAAATTAAAAAGGTGATCTGAAGGGACATGCAATTGAGGAAAGAAAGATTGCTACTATAATCAGGCATACAAACTTTCTTGAACTTAAGGGAAATTCATCCAATGCATTCAGATGTTTGTCCTTTGGTTTTATATTCCCAAAGGCACACTGACAGTTGCTCCAAGATTGGACATCAGTGAAGATGATTTCATAGCAACAAGTGGGCAACATACTGCTAAAACACTAACTGCCATTCTGGCCCATATCTGAGATTCTGGGGACATTCCTCATTATAAACAACAGCTAACGGTTATAGTAAAATCACAGAGACATTTTTTTTAGAGGCCTCTAAAATGACATTAGCAGCTTATTGTTACCAGAGAAATGAAAGCACCAATGCATTTTAAGTACAATCAAGTTTTAAACTAGAATTTTAAGAGAGAAACTAAAATGCTGTCTACACTTGATGTTAACTTGCCAAGCTTTCCTGAAATTGGTACGTGAATAATTACACCTACCTTGTATGTAACTTAATTCAGATCCATCTTGGATGCTAAGCAAATCTCCCCCTTGCCTTTGACATGAAATATAAGCTTCTTTCCAAGAAAGAGCAGACTGTGTATTAAACTGGTAGCAAGTTTCAGATCCTGGATCACGTTTCCAGATATCATGACAACCATCCTCTGTTTAAAGGAAGCAGAAAGTACTTGTAACTACAACTATACCGAAACATCATGAAAGTTACAACAGAAAAAATGTAATACTGAAGGTCTATCAATTTTTATATTGCTAATCACATATATTACAGATAAGTGTGCAGTGCCTGTCCTGTCAATGCTGCAATAGAAAAGGGACCTGCTTTTACCCAGCTTAACAGCAACATGCTACACCAAAGTGGAGCCAAACATACATGAAGTCACAGAACACTTCTAGGACATTTGTTTAGAAACCCAACATGCCTGGTTGTAAGCAGATTCCCCACTTTCCATCATGAGTATAATCTTCAGATGTGGCACACCATTTTCCACCTGTATGTGTTTCATCTTGAATGCAGTCATGATGCCACATTTTATTATACAGAAAGGGGAACTCACAGGGTTTTCCATAGGAGTTCCCATCTTTGGTATAAATCTCTGCAGGAAAAAAATAAAATAAAATTAAAGAAGTAGATGCAACTTATAGGGGAGGGAAGGACAGCAAATCAGTATTACTGCATGTCCAGACATAGTTAAGTTAAAAGCATGCAAATCACACTCATGGTCTTAAAACACTGTACCTTGTTACAGATAATATACAGCAATGCCAGAACAGAAAGAAATGAGAGGAAAATATTTTCCTGTACTTTTTCTTCTGAGTGGGGTAACACAGCAGAAACTTGTTTCCCCTTTCCTGGTAAGTTAGGGATAAATACATTGGCCTGCTGAAAGCCAGGTGGTTTGCACCAAGCACTACAGAACAAGGCTATAGGAATTAACACATACATGTTTCAAACACAAATGTTTCAAACTGGAGTCTACTAGGCTCTTCAGAGCAACCCCTTTGAACAATTCATATGCAAAGAAAATTCTGTTCTTAAAGTAAAGCAAGTTTTCACCACTTCTTCCAACAAGCATGAGATTTCAGATGAGACTGGCTTCCATGGCAAGTGGACTACCAGAACAAAGCAAATGGATAGTTCCTGACAGTCCAAAAGGATGCAAGCTTGCAGCATGCACTGAATTTGATTGTACAGCTTACCAGCAAAGAAAATGTCCTCAAATACCACTAACAGTGAAATTCACATTGCTGTGAAGAGGGCAGCATCAGTTCTAATGAAAGGTGGTTGATATTTCGTAAATAAGCTCTCACTAAAATATGTGAGTATTTATTTTTTATTAAAACCAGTTCAAGTTCCATACTTGAATATCAGTCTCTCTCTACAGCAAAACTTTTATTGCTTTTCTGACTGGTCTTTTCATAGGATGTATTTTAAGAATCTACTGCCATAGACATACAGCAAAAAGCTCTAAACAAAAAGGAAAAAGGAACAGGGAAAAAGAAATAGAAAAAAAAAAAGAAGAAAAAAAGGAAAAGGAAAAGAAACAAAAAGAAAAGGAAAAGGGAAAGGTCCTCCAAACCCCTGTGCAAACTTACCACGGTAAGGATACTGACATATAACATCAGAGGAATTGTTGCTTCTCCACTGGTCTGTTGCATTTATGCTTGCAGTTACATAGGTACTCTTGACAGTCACTTTGTACTGAGATGCACCAAGGATGGAAGCATCTGCACATCGCCACCACAGCATTAGTTCTGAGTTACAATCAACCATTTTCAGGCGAGACAGTGATGTAGTGAATATATCAAGTCCCAGGCACTGCTTGGACCCCAGATGAAAGAGGCGATTCTGGGATACCCATTTCCATAAAGCTTCACTTGTCTCCTTGCAGTCATCTATCACTATCCGTGAGTTTTTAACATGTATGCACTTGTTCAATGTGTCATGGCGAATGGTAAAAGCAGCATTGCCTGCATAAGAACAAACAAATATCCATGTATCATTCAGTATCACTTTCACAGAAGTTAATTTTTAAAAGTGTAATCACATTGAGACATGCTACCAGAAAAGTACAGCTGCTTGTACATTATACTATCTCTTTCATATAAGCCACATTTTCCTACTCTTCTGTGAGTATTCTTTACTTTCTCTTTCAAAGTCATTATAAAAAGAGGGGAGACAAAATGAGGCTATTTTCTAAGTCCAATCCTATCAATGAGAATTCCTCCTTTAATTTTAACATATACTGATTAGATACCTCATAGCAGCCTTCCAGTATCTGAAGGGGGCCTATAAAGATGCTGAGAAGGGAATCTTCATTAAGGATTGAAGTGATAGGACAAGGGGTAATGAGTTAAAAATTAAACAGGGGAAGTTTAGACTGGATATAAGGAAGAAGTTCTTTACTGTTAGGGTGGGCTGCCCAAGGAAGTTCTGAGTGCTCCATCACCCGCGATGTCCAAGGCCAGGCTAGACAGAGCCTTGGGTGACATGGTTAAGTGTGAGGTGTCCCTGCCCATGGCAGGGGGGTTAGAACTAGATGATCTTAAGGTCCTTTCCAACCCCAACTATTCTGATTCTATGATTCAGTGATCAAACCCTAATTAACTTGCAAGCTTACTGGGTAAAGAATCTTGTCTTCATACCTATCTGCATGTTACCTGCTGTTATACACTATAATAATGATTTTCACTTAATAAGTACTATTCAGTTTTTTAATTGTGTATCAAATACAATACACAGCATGCCAGGCTCATGTGTGATCTGGTTTGTGGGTGCAGCTGCAGTATTACTAAAATAACTGGCGCTGCTTTTCGGAGTTCTAAAATGAACACCCCACCAAAGATGCCACACAAAGTTTTTTAAAATGGTAGAGAAACTCTAGTTTCATTTTCAGTTGTGATGTAGCTTGCCATTAGAAAGAGAAAAACAATAGAATTTTATAAAGCACAGCATACAATTTTTAAAACATGGAACATTTTACTGATACAAGCTGATGCCCCTACCAGTGTAAGAACACGTTGGCAGTAGGTTTAGCTAACCAAGAAAAAGCAGCCTTGAATGTATTTTAACGCCACAATAAATATGGACCCACAGTACAAAACCTTCACTAACCAGGTTGAAATGGACCTTGACTGTGCAAGATGCACAAGGCTGTTACTTTGCTGTTTTAATTAAGGAATCTGCTGAGTAGTGTTTTGTGTTTAATAGTAACACACTGTCAATCACATTCCTACTGTGTTTTTTTAATATGGCTTAATAACAGGTTTGGCTGAACAGCAAGGAAAATTACTCAGTGATGTTATGCAGTGAATTTTACCACTACTTCCCTGTATACTAGTGAATTTTCTACTGTGTATGTGCCAAATAGTATCTAAATAGTACTGAGCTGGTCAAACTGTAAAGAAGAATCTCCTAAGTTAGTCACTCACAGGAGTGCCTTTTTCTAATTACCTTGCTTCAATCAACCATCTCTTTCATCCTGTTAACTGCATAAGACATTTTAACAATCAAACCTGCTTTTTTTTACCCTGTGCTTTTTCAGCACTGTATCTGCTTTTTGCTATTTATTCTCCTCTCCAATTGTTTGTAACATTATTGGCCTCTTCTCAGATCTTCCTTTTCGTTGTTCTCCTTTCACAACCCTCAGTCTGACATCAAAAAGAAAACCACTTTTTAAAATTTTCCTGTCAGAACTGCTGCTGTTAACTCATGAAATCTCTCTGTACAGCAAGTTACTAATACTGATGCTCAATCACTGCAGTTCAGCACTCTGGCCATGAAGTTTTACCTGACATCTTTAGCTACAAACTCGAGCCTATTACTGTTACAAGACATAAAAACATGTGATGTGCAACTATTTAGCAAAGCGCTCAACCTCATTCCCACCAGCTCTCACCGACCTTTGGCTGGCAAGAACTTGCTCAACGTGTAACTTTTCCACCTGCTTTCTAAAAGAGTAAGCTTCCTTCCTCTCTCTCCGTGCATAGAGCAGGGCATGAAAACGACACTTGACGTCCTGCAGGGGCCCTGCCTCAGCCCGGGTTATTCCTCCTCCCGAGGTAACATGCCGTAGGCCCGCCTCCCTCCCACCGCTCCGCACCGCTCGGCGCTGCCTCGACACCGCGGGAACCGGGAACGTGGCACCGGGGGGCGGCGGGGCAGCGGCTGCTTTCGCGACGCCCCAGGAAGAAGCTATGGGGGTTTTCTTTCTTTCTTTCCTCTTTTGCTCCTCCTCGTAAGTTTCTCACGTTGTTTTCACACAGTCGGACTCTGTCTCCTAGCGCAACGCACGGAGGAGCCGGGAACCGTCGGGGCGGAAGGCCCGTCACAGCGCCTCCTTTCCCTCACAAGCGGCCGCCGGGGTGGGAATGGGCCTTCCGCACCCCTTGCCCCGAAGCGCACTCGCGCAGCGCTTTCCCCTTAGCAGGGTAGGCGCCCGCCTTACCTGAGGGGTCCCGACGGGCGACGCAGCAAGCGAGGAGCCAGGCGAGGAGGAGGAGGCAGGCGAGGCCACAGGAGGGCAGGCAGAGCCCTGCCGCCCGCGCCATCCCCGCACAGCGCGCAGGCTGCGCGAAGCGGGCGCGGTGCCGGGCTCGAGCTGCCGGAGCGTCGCGCCCGCCGCCGGCTGGCCGGGACAGCAAGCAGCCGGCCCGGATTGGCCCGCTCCGGCAGCGTCACTTGTTTCCAGGAGAGGAGCGGCTCCGGGTTTGAGGCGAGGTGTGGGGTGGAGCTGGGCCGGGGCGGTGGCCGCGTGTGAGGGGTCGGAGCACCGGGGAAGGGAACAGAAGGGCCCGGCCACCCGGGCCGGAGCGGGTTACAGCTGGGGGTGGAGGAGACATGGGAAAGGGGAGTCACGAGTGGAAAAGTAAGAGTAAAGATGAAGAAAACTGAAAGCAGAATGAGGACGGGTTAAAAAAGGAGGGAGGGAATGAAGGGGAAAAGGAAGGAGGAAATAAATGGTGAAAATAGGAGGAAAAAGAAACCAAAAATAGCAAACCGGGCCTAATTATCACTCGGTAATTAAAGTTAAAACTGAAGCTTTTAGAAGTTGGGAAATACAGAGAAGGTGAAAGTACTAAAAGTGAAGAAAAAGCAAAAAGTGAATGGAATATAAATTAGAATTAATGACAGCATACACAACAGTAAAATGCTTAAAAATTGCTGAAATAACACAATTTCTAAAGGTTACCCTGTGATACTCATTCCTGTCGGGCTATGTGGCCATGTGCTGGCCATGCTCAGCTGAGGGCCCTGACGGCACTGGGAGCCAGGCCAGGGGCTGTGGGCTAGGGACAGGGGCTGCTGCCCTGCCTGGGGTCAACTGAGGGACCTGGTGTTACTGTAGAGTGTCTCCATGCCGCAGCAGCCCTTGTGTCAGGGAGTGCTTGACAGCATGGGACTGTGGACCTCACAACCATGGGGAGCATCAGGGACCCCACGGACAGACACCAGTGCTCTCCCCTCGTTCCCTCCCTCCCTCCCCATTGCAGACCTGCCTCTGCAAATTTGCTTACTGAACCTTTGCAAAGCTATGGAGGGAACAGAAGCAGGCCAGGTAGCGTTGCCATGTTTTCTTTATGATAGCTAGCAGCTAAAATTGCAATTGTCTGATTATCTTCTGCCAGGGAAGGGGGGCAGGAGGGAGGATAAGACTGGGAGCAGTTGAAATTACTGTTGCTGAGAAAATTATGATGCTGTCTACAGGAAGATACAGAAACCAAAAATAAAAGCACAAAGACATAAAGAACCAGTTGGCCTGAAGGAGGAAAAGTGAAATAAGGGAAACAACAAAAACTGTGTAAAATAGAATAAGCTGTTTATAGCTGTGTGTTGGGGGGTTCAGTGCTGACCTGTTAAAGGCTGTACAGCTCAAACCCCAGCTGTGCAAGAAAGCACTTGCAGAGTCACAAGGAAAACAAAAAAGTTGGCTAGGAAAATCTATTCAGATTAGACTTGAAAGAGCAGTTATTCAGAAAAAGAAATACTAGATTTTCAAAAATATGTGAAGAGCAACGTGAAGTCTGTTTTATGTGTTTCAAATATGCCCATCTGGACATCCAAAGACTGCAGAAGTTGAGGGTGTGCCAAGCTGGGAATTGGGCAGAAAGAAATGAACAAAACCAGGCATCTGTAAGTGAGCAAATGTTCTCTCCAGCTGGAAACCACAGACCAACACCTGGCTGCTGAGACAGGGACTATCTGAAAAATCAGAAATAAGGTTCGGATACAGAGGGGTCTGTAGCTGCAGCAAAATCGATGCTGTGCTACCAGAAACAGTTTGTTTTCTAGAAAAGCAAAGGTTCAGAGTCTCCACACAGAGAGTGGGTGGCAGAAATTCCCCACCGGTGAGCCTGATACAAAAGCAAGCTATTGAAACTAAAATTAAATATGTGGTGGGATGGCGTGTCTCTTTTTAAATAAAACATCACAAGAAGAACAGCACATGTGAAATCTGCATGCCCATTAACCTTTCTGAATGTGTGCTGCTTTCAATGTAGTCAGTGATCGTGCAAGGTTTGCTATGGAGAGTAGTGAAGAGTTTAACCTTGAAACTAATAGTGTTCAGTGCATATTTACCAACCATACATGACCAACTGTGACATTAACAGCATCCTATTTACTGAACATGTATCAGCAAATATGTATATTAACAGAGATTCTCTTAAGGTATCTTAACATATGTATGTTTCCCAATACGCACTTCCAATTTGAGGTCCTTTTTTATCTGATTTTAAAATACCATACAGGATAACACGGGATCAGAGCCCCATCCTGACTCAAAAATTAAAGAATGCTCAAGGATAGAATGGATAGCTGTTTGCACTCATGCCTCTTTGTTACAGTTTTGTGTTCATGTGCCTGCCCTACACTTAAACTCTGTGACAGAATCATAGAATCATAGAATAGTAAGGGTTGGAAAGGACCTTAAGATCATCCAGTTCCAACCCCCCTGCCATAGGCAGGTTCACCTCACCATGTCACCCAAGGCTCTGTCCAGCCTGGCCTTGAACACATTAATGTAAGAGAAGATACATGAAATGCATTCCTTCTGTTTGACATCAGCTGAACAGTAGAGAGATAAGGGCACATAGATTCACACCTGTACAACTATTAGTTTCAAGTGTTCTATGCACCAAACAAGAAGTCAGTGTTTTGAGGACAGAAGCTGAAAGAATAAGAAGTTATTGAAGATCACATGTAAATAGCAGCTTTATGGGACTTTATATCAAGAGCATTTTTTAAAAGCTTGAACACAAATACTTATATTTTTTGTTTGTTATTGTTTGGGTTTTTGTTTGTTTTGTTGGGTTTTTTGGAGGGGAGAGGGTGGGGTTTGTTTTTTGGGGGTGGGTTGTTTTTTCCTTCAGATAAAACAAGTTGCAGTACAATCTTTTGTCATCTGTGGAGATGATCAATTAAAAGCTAATATGCAAACATCTTGGCTACATGAAATCTGGAGAGGGACTTTTTACAAGAGCAGGTAAGGTAGGACAAGGGAGAATGGCTTTAACCTGACAGAGGGTAGATTTAGATTAGACATTAGGAAAAAATTCTTTACTGTGAGGGTGGTGAGGCACTGGCAGAAGTTGCCCAAAGAAGTTGTGGCTGCCCTATCCCTGGAAGCGTTCAAGGCCAGACTGGACGGGGCTTTGAGCAACAGCATTGCCCACAGCATAATCAATGAACAATTTCTGTATTGCAAATCACAAACATTACAATGTCCCCATGAATACCTACAGCTCATTGTGAAGCAGCACCTAATAGCAAAGCAAACTTCAATCATGCCTGGAGAGATAACGAAATACAGATTTTTATACACAGGAGGGACCCAGCCACAGAACTGACAGTAATGCACAGGAGCCTTTTCTCTTGTCTTTCCAGACAAAAAAGCCTTTCCAGGTACCAACATCATGACTAAGAGCCTTGTGTTTCTAGCAGGAGTCTTTCTTGCTCATCAACAGGTAACTTCTTTGCTTTTACTTCCATAAGTTTATAACAATAGCATTATCTGTAGAAAGTGTCAACACCTGTCTATCCATAAATCTCCACCCCATCTGTCTTCTGCTCACCACACAAAATAAATACATTGCATGAGTGACCTTCCTCCCTCTTTTACAATCGACACATTGTAATCCAGTTTTTCTGGCTAGGCTGAGCACATCCACATGCCAGTGAGCACAAAAGGAAAGCTGGAAAAGGATTTGCTACCTCCAGCATCTCTCAGGAGTGGGGAGAGACTCTGGAGATGGTAATTTCTCTTCTCTGTTTCATCCAGCAGTGACTTTGAAATTGTGACATCTGAACAGGAAACACTAGTTGTTTATCACTTTTAATACCTTGCAACATTGGTGTTTGCAATACTCAGGCCCTTAGAGAAAAAAACTAAACCACACCAAAACCAACAACCAAACAAATGAGGGCTTACAAGAGTTGCAGGAGCAGAGTTATTTCCTGAGGCAGAGGACTTTGAGAAAGTCATGGTGCCCACAAAGTAGCTAGCAGACAAAGATTTCAGTCCTACCTAGATTCTGCTGCTAAGTTTCATATTAGAATATGGCTATGGTTTGAGTTAAGTACCTGTTAGCCATTTAAAATACCAGCCCTGGTCATGTTTAAAGGTAGCTTAATGGACAGGAAGACTGGACAATTGCAACTTTTTCCAGGAGTGTGGCTAAAAGCCAGGTGGTTCTTTTCTGACATATACTCAACTTTGATTTGATTGAGTTAATTCCATATGTGGCTATGAAAAAAAAGTCACCAAAATGCAAAGGGAAGTGACAAGCATCCAGCAACTGACTTGGATTCAGAGAGGTCTTTTAGAGCAATAACTTTTGACTTGTTTTTGCAGCAACTCCACCTAGATGGTCTTTTCTTTATGGACACTATTTGCTGGATGTTGAGGACTTAATTCTTTTTAAGCATTAAGGAATATTTCACTTTAAGCAAAAACGGAACCAAATGAAAATGGCTTTTCTCTGCTGTTTCTTTAGGTTTCCCATTTCATCATCCACAGCCTAACTTTTAGCACATTATGAAACTGTTGCACTGCACAGTAAAATTAAGATGAAATCACACACTCTCTCAGTTGAATTTTTATCTATTTCTTACATTCTTTAACATTCTCTGTATGAATCTTTAGCACAAGTTCCAGAGTTTTGAGTTTTTCATTGAGGTTGAAGAGTTTATTATTGTTAGGGATCCTTATACTTGACTCTTTCAAAGTGTCATAATTCATAATAAATAGGCTAGATGTTATTATAGCATTTTAGAGACTGTTCTGCTTCTTCTACTGCACAGAAACATGGTAGGTAACGTCCAGAAATAATAATAGGAATTACAAACCTTTTTTCTAAAACCAACCTCCATTTTTCACCCAAATGTAACAGTGCAGGCTCTGGCTCTGTCCTGCTGTATATTCAAACTCAGCTTGGACAAGGCCTATTCAAATACTAGAAACAAGTTTGAGGAAAAAAACCTTGTGAAAGTGTGAACATATTCAGCCTGCCTCTTTGCCTGTCGATAGCAGGGAATGTCTTTCTCTAAGTGTTGGTTTGGTTTTGAATCCTGCTGGGATCTCTGCATGCTCCTGGAACAACAACAAAAAATACAAGTGGTACTTTAACGTTCAGGGAACTGCTTAAAACTGTAAAGTAAGTGGTAAATGATACTGGTTTGTAACACGTCAAAAAAGGTATAGATACATATACTGTGCAAATTTAATGGAAATTGGGCCTCAAGGTAGTAGCTCTACTGTCAATGTTTATATGCTCAATCCCCTCTAAAGCTGTTTTCTGTTGTCACTGTGCCAGTGTAGGATTATAACTCAAATTATGATTGTGGGAGCTGGCAACTCAGATGATATTTTGTACTGCATTACATTTGTTGCAAAAAAACATAGTTTGGAGGAATGGTTTATGAAGGAACATCATTTGTAATTGGGAAATGTTTTTAAGCAGATACAAACTCATTCAGGTGGAAGATCTTTTACATTCAAATAATAAAGCTTTTTGTCTTCTTTAAACATGCGAAGCAGAACAACTTCAGTAAAAGTGCTGGGGAAGAGCCTGTGGCTTTCAGTCTCACATGATATTCTGCAGGCAAAATTCAGCTTGTTGAAGGGAAGATATGACCTTCTTCAACAGCACTTCTCCCAATGCTCCCACTGCCTTCTGTATGACCAGAAAGGGGCAAACTTTCAATGTGCATTTGAGAGCATGGTACAAAGAGGAAAATTTCAGATTGATCTGGAATTGGGAGCACTTCTGATATAAAATAACCTGTGTAAAAAGGGTGGACTCACTGGGGCCTAAACTGCTGGCATATAAAGGTTGTGATTGATTAATCTATGATCTGAACAGCAGCAGGTGTGGGGAACACACCATTCCATATGTGGTTAGCAACAGCTTAGAAATTGTGGCTTTTTAAATGCAGAAGAGGCCAGACAGCAGAAATAAGGAATGGAAAAAGGACAGATTGCCTTTCAAATGGGAGATGAAAAAGGAAACAAACACTGCAATAATGCATACTTCTACACAAATGCTAAATAACCAATGAATAAATTGAGGGAAATCAAATGCCTAGTTTTATGGAAAGACAATGACATGCTAGACACATATAGAACATCTCCATACCAGAATATGAAATACACAGAAAAAATGGAAGTCACCTCTGCTGATGCTGAGGTAGTGAAATCTGTTAGTGAGATCTTACAATTGAATCAAACTAGCAAAGTAGGGAATCAGCAGGTGACACAATCTGCATAAACCAAATGCCATCTTGAAGTGTCTGTAATACTGAGTCTGCAGACTGCCTGCCTGACCATAAGGACAGAGAGGATATGCTAAGAGAGAGAGATGGGCAAAGAGGGTGGGAAATACAACCAAAACTGTATTGCAGGTAACCCCCATGTTGTCTGGACACTGCAGCATTGGCATGCCACACAAACTACATTCAACTCCATCCGTACTGCTTCATGGAGCACTCCCGTGGGACAGGGAGGCTACTGAAAAGATGCAGCCCTTCATTTGGTCCTTATTAACATGGAAAATCTTGTCCTACATCTTCCTCTTACAGTTGCTGTTCCTGTGTTTATATTCAAAATTCCCACAGGCTTGAAAAAGCCCAAGAAGTCACAGCAGTTGCACCCAATTTCAAAAGGGACAGAGACATAGAAATGAGGAAGCTTGTGAAGCGGAAACAAAGAAATGCATCTAGGAACAGTAAATTCTTAAAGGTGGAACTGAATTTGCTGAAGGATGCACAGCACAGCATCAGTGTATACCATCAACTAAAGACTTGAGAACTGGTAAAGGGAAATGAGCACAGATAATCTCAATAATCTCAGATAATCTAATGAGTAGATTATTAAAAACAAGACGTTTAATTCATATCCAAGTCAAAAACACAGAAAGGATCATAAACTGACATGTTAAAGGGAAGAACATTGAAAGAACAACAAAAAGTGTGCTCAGCAGCTGGCAAAAGGAATCCAGTTTAATATTAAAGCTTTCCTTAGACGCATGAAGCCCAGGAAGCCCACTGGAGTCCAATGGCTCGAATGACAACTGCAGACTGAAATAGAGGAGAGGCAAAAGCATTTCCAGAGAAGTTAAATGATGTATTTGTATGAGGTCCCTGGAGTAAGTAGATAAACTCCATACTTGAACCCTTCTTTCTGAGGGAGTCAGCAGAGACTGCCTGAAAGTTCTCCAAGGGGAAAGGAGGGGACAGGGTGGACAATACTAAAGGCTGGCAAGCCTAACATCAGTGGCAGGCGAAGCAGTAGAAACTGCATGAAGAACAGAATTAGAGTGCAACCGGATAAATGTGATCTATCTGGGCAGTGCCAACACATCTTCTCTAAATGCAGTATTTACATTCTGGGCCTCTAGACAGTTTTTTGATGAGGTCAGCAAGCATGCAGACAAGAATGATCTGGCTGATATGGTCCACCAGTAATTTCTTGATCTGGATGAAAGCTCCTACTGGCTGAGCAAATCAGCAAGCACTTCTAGCTAGAACTTGCTGTTTGCATTTTTCTACTGATGTGAGGGGGCTTTGTTGTAAAGAAATTATTTGTACCTTTCTCTTACTATTTCTGAGAGTGAGACTGAAACAGCTTTTGTTATTACCCACAGCTTAATGAAGCTGGGACTTGGAACAAGAACTACCTGTCTGTGACTCAACATGCACACAACTCAAGATAAAGTTTGTGGGTGGACAGTGCATACAAATGAGTTTATAAAACTCTTATCTGTGATTGACACCATGGGTAAATGAGGGAGAGTCTGTGAGAGTGTTGCTATCAGCTTTTCATCACTGCACAAGTATTGCTGGTGTGCTGTTTTCATGAGCTCAATGCAGAATATATGAGGGAGAATGTAGAAGATGAGGATAGTACAGAGCAGCACAGATCCCTTATGACTCAAATCTGCAGTGCACTAACCATTAATAGGCTTCTAGACAAAACTTCACAGTAGATTTCAAGCTATAAAGCCTTCAGGATTTGGTCACTTCAGAGACCACCTCTGTAAATGACATACTCCCATTGCAGAAATCATCAGTTGTGTCCAAGCGGAACCTGTTCCTGGCTTTGATTCTGAGCCCACTCTCTTTCCTTTTCTGAGGCTGTTCAAAATGTAAGCCTACTCTTTATTGTCTCTTTCTGCAGGCACTGGATGAGCACTTCTAGTTATATTTTTAAATAAAAAAAAAAAAAAAAAAAAAAAAAAAATTAAG
>NDXB01017693.1:439317-450775 GCA_002631895.1 Agapornis roseicollis
TTTAAATAAAAAAAAAAAAAAAAGAAAAGAATATATTTAGGCCCCATGGGCATGCATAAACATTAGAAATCTCTTTACAACCAGTGAACCCAGAAGAAATCATAGAATCGTAGAATAGTTAGGGTTGGAAAGGATCTTAAGATCATCTAGTTCCAACCCCCCTGCCATGGGCAGGGACACCTCACACTAAAGCATGCCACACAAGGCTTCATATATTCGTATGCTCATATGCTGTTGAAATTAATCCAAATCACTAAGTGAAAGAATCATAGGTTACCTAAAGATCACCAAGTGCATTCCCCCTTGTTTAGAGCAGTGTCAGCAAGAACAGGTTGCCCAGGGCTGTGTCTAGTTGTGCTTTGAGTATCTCCATAGATGGAGATTCTACAACCTCTCTGGTCTATCTACACCAGTGTTTCACCACCACCACAGTAAAAAAGAAAACCAACTTTTTATTCTGTTTAAAAACAATTTCCTGTGTGTCAGTTTCTGTCTATTGCCTCTTGTCCCTTCACTTGAACCCTTCTTTCTGAGAGTGCCACTGAGTCTGGCTCCCTATTCTTTGCTCTCTCCAGCACTAGGTATTTAGATTCATTGATAAAATCACCTGAGCCTCCTCTCTTCCAAATCTCAGCCACTCCTCATATGACAAATTCTGCAGTCCCTCAATCATCTCTGCGGCTCTTTGCTGGATTTACTCCAGTAAATCCATATCTTTCCTGCACCAGGGACTCCAGAACTGAATCCAGCACTCCAGATGTGTCTCACCAGTGCTGACTAGGGAAAATGATCACCCACCTTGACCAGCTGGCAACGCCTCTCCTAATGCAGTCCAGGATACTGTCGGCTACCTTTGCTGCAAGTGCACATTGCTGTCTCATGTTCACGCTGGTGTTCACCACGACTCCCAGGCCTTTTTCTGTAAAGCTGCTTTCCAGCTGGTTGGTCCCCAGCCCCTAATAATCTCTGGGGGACATTACTCAACAGGTACAGGATTCAGCATTTCCTGTTGTGAAACTCCATGAGATTCCCCTTGGCCGATCTCTCCAGCTTATCAAGATCACTCTGAATGACAACACAACCATATGGTGTATCAGCCACTCCTCCCAGTCTTCAATTCTCTGCAAACTTGCTGAGAGTGCACCCTGTCCCATCACCCAGGAATATTAATGAGCAGTATTGACCAGTAGTGGCCCCAGTATTTACCCTAGGAGTACACCATTAGTAACTGGCCTACAGCTAGAATTTGTTCTACTGATTACAATCTTTTGAGCCTGGCATTTCAGCCAGTTTTCAATCTACCTCACTGTCCACTTGTCTAGTCAGCAGTTTGTTAATGAGGATACTATGGCAGCCAGTGATGAAAGCCTTGCCGAAGTTGATTAGCATCCTCTGCTCTCTCCTCATCCACCAAGCTAGTAATTTCGTCATCGAAGACTATCAGGCTAGTCAGGCATGACTTTCCCTTCATAAGTCCATACAGATGACTCCCAATCATCTTCTTGTGCTTAACATATTTGAAAATGGTTTCCAGAATTACTTGCTCCATCACCTTCCTGGGTATTGAGGTGAGGCTGACTGGCCTGTAGTTCCACACATCCTTCCCCTTTTCTTCTTGAAGCTAGCCATGACACTGGCATTGAACTTCCAGTCCTCCTGTGATCACTGTGACCTTTCAAAGATACTTGAGACTGGCCTTGCAATGACATCTGCCAGCTCCCTCAGCACTTGTGGGTCCATGGATTCATTTAAATGTTTTGATCTCTACTGAGGGTGATTCACCATCACTCCAGATGCTCCCACTGGTCTCAGGGGCCTGGAATTCCTGAAAGAAAATCTTACTTGTAAAAAGAGAGCTGAAGAAGGCATTGACTACCTCTGCTTTTTCCACCTTTGTTGCCACCACCCCACTCAGCAGCAGGCCCACATTTTTTCTAGTGTTCCTTCTGCTGCTGATACCCGTGCAGAAGTCCTGATAGCGCAGAGCTATTCAGCTTCTCACTTTTCTCTAAACTTTGTTAATGGTCTGGTCCACTAGGAAGGTTCCCAGGCAGAGAAAGAAAAGCTGCTGTGGTCTCCATTTTAACAAACACATGGACAGTTTGGGCATCTTTGCTATGAAAGACTCAAATGCAATCCCTTTTTCTAAAAGAAAGCTGAACCCACATTGATCCAGATTAATTCAGTAACTGCCAGGCTAAAGCAGGTTCTCAGTATCACCTTTTGGAGATGATCTGCTTTATTCAAAGCACTCAAATATTTTTTAGAGCACAAAGTGGAATTTAGGTCTCCCTTTTCCTTTTCCCCACAAATGAGTACTGTTACTACTGAAGCACAGTCTCACTCATATATTCATTGTTACTTGTTGAATGTTTACTTACTAGTATAGAGTCTGATGGTTATACTACATTTGACTTATGAATCTAACCTTTGACTTGACAACCTTGAATCTTCAGAAAGACAAAGTGCTAAAAGTGCATAGATTTTAACTTTAACCCAGGCACAGATGTGATATACAATTGTAATTCTACCTTAAAACCAGAACAATTCAATTACTAACTTCAAAAGTGAATCCTTATTGGAAACAATAACTGTACTTGCTAAACCTAGCATTTCTCTTTAACCTTTACTCCCACACACTTTTACAGCCACAAGCCCTGCCCAGAGAGAACATGACAGACACAGCAAAGTAGAAATAAGCAAAAAGGAAGCCAAGAGTCCTGACTTTAAAAGCAAAAGTTAGTGGAGACTCCAAGTCAGAGCATATTTTATGCATCTAACAAAACATGTTTAAACACAAATGTTGGACATAAAAAGAAAGCATGAGCAAACACAAACACAGTGCTAGAGAACACTTTAAACAGAAGTTGGCTTCAATTAGTTTCTTTTTATAACAATACCATGGATTTTGAAAGATTGCTAATGCTCTAATATAACACCTTAACAATGCTGTAATGAAACAAGCTTGGGATGGTAATCTCACATTTTTAATCTAATACAAAACTGAAAATACACTTGATCTATCCATTTCATTACGTTGTCATTTTAGCTCCTTCCCGTTACTACTATTAGCCTGAAATGCACACAAAAGTTATTTCAAGTTTAGTTGGAAAAAAGAACTTTGGAAATTAAACTTTACCAACTGTTTTCTGGCATAACATGTATCTATCTGGCCTCAAGAAGCAGTCTGGAAACAGTGATGGAACAAGGTACTTCACACTGTTTCTGCAAGGGGGGTTCCCCTTGGTAACAAGGTGTTGTTTTTGCAACTTGCATAGTACCTGGCAATCATTCTCTCTAGAAGACCACCAAATAATGTATTTCCCCTCTCATCCCCCCCATTTTATAGGTGGAATACTCAAAACAAAAAGCAGGTGAGTTAGCCAAATGACATAGTGATAGTAAGTCCAGGAAACAGAGCCATTTGCCTGTACCTGCCACCAAACAGCACAACAGTAAAATGCACAACTTCTTTCTTTTGCCCAGTTTTCCTCTGAGATAGACAAATAAAGACTGGTTGATTCATGGACTCAGTGACTGTCCATTGCTTCAATGTCATTTTACTACTTGTTTGTTATTAGTATTGTAACGCCTAAGAGAAGGAACAGCAATGCATGCCCATACATCTTGAATACTCCATTCATTAGATTTGTTTGCTTGGCTGGAAGTTTAGTTTTTTTCTCAAAAGGTCAGGGTGAAAGCAGCTCAACCTACAACTGAAGGCATCTCACACAACTGGCACTTCACTGGCAGAGTAAGTGTTGGGTCTCTTTTGCATTAATTCCTGTGCAAATGTGTGGATTTCCTGCCTGATCTTGAGGTGTATGATAATATACTAAGACTGTCATTCGTGGTCACTATGGGATGCTTGAGTTTAATGGTTTTGGTCAAAAGTACTGTAAGTGTTCACTTCACATAACCAGTGGCAATTAAAATTAGTCCTGGGAGGGACAGAAGACTTTGCAGCATTCTGGAATTGGCATGCTTTACAATTACAATTTATAATTATAATAGCTATCAGTACCCACACAAAAGAGTTATTTCAAAGCAACTTAGAGAGCTGCAAATAATCAGGAAATGGACAAGTTCAGAAGGTCCTTTGCTAGCTACTGTATAACTTACTGCATAGGATTTTAGCTAAGCTTATAATACCACCTACAGCATTACAAAGTCAAAAATACACACATAGAATCACAGAATGGTTAGATTTGAAAGGGACCTTGAAGATCATGTAGTTCCAACTGCTGCCACATCTCTGACACCAAAATTGTCAAGCAATTCAACTTTAAAAAGCTTACCTAACAATAACATTTTTCTCTAACAGTCTGACACCTAAAATGACTATACACTGAATTACAGGGAAAACAAAAATCAGTTGGGCATCCCACATGAGCTGTTTGTTTTAAACAATAAAGCATTCTGCTACATCTATTTTGGCACTTACTTGCTAACAGCAGATGTCTCTGTGCTGCAACCAGTGTATCAACCAGGAAAACAATTCTAATTTTAAGCAAAAGTTAGAAGTGGTTCCTAAATGTCTTTTCTTCTCTCATCCTTGTTTTTTTTTGGTTGCTTGCTTGGTTCGTTGGGGGTTTGTACCAGGGTTTTTTTTCCTGTTTCTATTTCATGCTATAATTATAGCTACGACTGGTCACAGGTTAAACACTGAACTGCACCAGAGTTCAGTGTAGTGCCCTTATCTAACTCTTCCTTTCTTCTATCCCTAAACCACCTAAAATAGGAGAAAAATACCTGTATAGGCTATACAGTGACCTCTGTGGCCAGCTTGTAGTGGAAGGATTAGAGCATTCAGGTAGTGTGAGATGTAAATATGTCACAGCAGTGTCTACTGTCCAAAGACCATTATGCCTTTTCTTTTTCCTTTTGTGTGATTTAAATATTTACATTAGGTATCTGAATATTTATCACAGTAGCTCTTGAATAATATATCCTAAGGCACAGTATGCAGTTTGATGCACTTCTCCTCTTTAGAGCTTTGAAAATCCCCTTTCCCTTATTGCAAAGTGGTCAAGATACAGACAACAGTCTTTTTCCCTCTCTATGATTTTTACCACAATAAATGTATAACTTCTCATAATTCCTTAATGTGTGACTTATTTCAGCCTCAGGACTGCTGAGAGACAAAATGAGTCTAAGACTGAATTGTTATCCATCTTGAGTTCATTTATATATCACAAGTTGTCTCCTCCTTTTCTGTTAGAAATACCAGCTGCAGTATAGGTATTTCTTTTCCAAAGAGATTTACATTATGTTTTATATTTTCCCAGAACATCTCATGTGCACATTTCCAATTCAGTCTCTTCCCTAGAGGGTTAATAATTAGCAAACTGAGTTCCCCAGCTGATTTTGTTCAAACTGCCTTCATCCTCCTGAATTCAGTCAACATCTATCAGAAACAAAGACGGCAAACAAAACGTATCAGGCTCCAGTATTCTTTGGTGAAGTTTTGGCCTCCAGCCAGAAAATTTTATTCTTTTCTAAGCAAGCTTTATTTTTCTTTCCCTGCCCAGCAGTTAGTGTGGATCAAAAGAAAGACTGCTTTAAAATGCAATCATCAAAATAATAAATACTAGCACTGACATAGCACTGTGCACCTTAGGTTAAGACTTGCATCTGGTTTGGGTGTTCTTGTATTTGGTAGCACACTCCAATGAGAGCTTTCTGGGGCTCCAGCTTTTTTCAGCATCCCATGAATATTCCTCTATCTCCAAAGGCAGACAGAAAACCTCCTAGCTGTGTTAGGGCTCTGTTTAAATACCATTCCCATAGACACTGAAGAATGTCCATGTCAATTAAATTTCTTCTTTTTGGTGTTGCAATCGAAAAGGAAATTTTTAATAATTTTATGATCCTGATAGAACTGAGGTCAACCATTCCTGCCCTTTCTCGTAGCTTTTGGCTTGCCTTTGAATGTCATGGGCCTTACTGTCTATCCAGCAGCTCTTGAACCAGATTTGGCCACAGATACATTCCGGCAGACCCACATGAAGCTAGGAACAGCTATTTGTAAGTCTGACAAAAGCTGCACTGTAAGTCAGTCATATCTGAGAGCTTTGAACTGGGCAGTTGCTGTGCAGGAGGTTACCATTTCCACTAGATGTTACAAAAGAGGAAGGAAGAGGAGCTTGGTACATTGCTGCCTCCTGTGCAGAAGCAAGGGCTGATGCTTATCTCAGAAGTCTGTCCCCACCTGGGGTCCTGCTTCAGACCTGCTGAGCAACTGGACCACCCAAAGGTACATCACAGACACACCTTCAAAGTACAACTTAAGTAAACAGGTGATCAGACATCCCGTGACCTGGGTCTATGATGTCCCTGGGGGAAAACAAAAATAAAACCAAAGACAGCTTCTTCTTTGCAGGCATTCTTTTATTTTTGTGCTCTTCGTTTTATTTTTGTGCTCTTCCTGTAGTGATTCTGGGCCTTCACTTCCTTCATCCTTTGTGTAGATTTTTGGTACGCAGGGCAGGTTGGCAACCTCTGTGCCACTGGCTGCTGTAGTAGATGAATTGGATGATTCATTTTAGAACTGTCTTTCTCTTTTTGAGGAAGACCACAAACATAACCAGAGGTGTTTCTCATACCCCAGTTGCCTGGAATTTGTGTCCACAGAGATCCTAAATTCTGGCTGTTGAACACTTGTTTGGGCCAGAAATCTAAAAGCTACTTTTGGGCTAGAAGGCAGTAGGATAATGCATCAGCAGTCCCACAAACACACATCAATATTTTCAGATCAGGCTTACTCTTCTTTACCCAGACTGAGTTGAAAGGGCCATCCAGTGTTGTAAATTTATTCACCAGCACTGGTGTTGGTCTAAATGACAATTATCCAATAGATGAGCTGCTGAGAAAAATTTGAAGGAAGAAAGAGGCTTATAAAAGGTGGAAGCAAGGACAGGTAGCCTGGGATGAATACAAGGATGTTGTCCGGGAAGCTAGGGAACACATAAGGAAAGCTAAGGCCCAGTTAGAATTAAACTTAGCTAGGGATGTGAAGGATAACAAGAAGGGATTCTACAGGTATATTTCAAATAAAAGACAAACCAGGAACAACTTAGGCCCCCTCCGGAAGCTATCGGGTGAACTGGGTACACAGGATATGGAGAAGGCTGAAGTTCTGAATGACTTCTTTGCCTCGGTCTTCAGCAGGAAAGGCTCTGACTGCACCACCCACGTGTTAGAAGTGAGATAAAGGGACTGTGAGAATGAAGACCGTGGGCCCACTGTAGGAGAGGATCTGGTTCGAGACCATCTTAAGAACCTGAACATGCACAACTCCATGGGATCTGATGAAATCTATCCACAGGTCCTGAAGGAGCTGGCAAGTGAAGTTGCTAAGCCACTGTCCATCATATTTAAGAGATCATGGCAATCAGGTGAAGTTCCTGACGACTGGAAAAAGAGAAATATAACCCCCATTTTCAAGAAGGGGAAAATGGATGACCCAGGGAATTACAGACCAGTCAGTCTCACCTCTGTGCCTGCCAAAATCTTGGAGCAGATTCTCCTGGAAGGCATGCTAAGGCACATGAAAAACAACGAGGTGCTTGGTGACAGCCAGCATGGCTTCACTAAGGGCAAATCCTGCCTGACCAATTTGGTGGCCTTCTATGATGGGGCTATGGAACTGATGGACAGGGGTAGAGCAGTTGAGGTCATCTCCCTGGACTTGTGAAAGCGTTCGACACTGTCCCACACGACATCCTTGTCTCTAAATTGGAGAGACATCAATTTGATAGGTGGGGCATTCGGTGGATAAAGAACTGGCTGGATGGCCGCATGCAAAGAGTTGTGTTCAATGTCTCAGTGTCTGGCTGGGAGCCAGTGACGAGTGGTGTCCCTCAGGGATTGGTGTTGGGACCGGTCTTGTTCAACATCTTTGTCGCTGACATGGACAGTGGGATTGAGCGTGCCCTCAGCAAGTTTGCTGATAACACCAAGCTGTGTGGTTGGGTGGATACACTGGAGGGAAGGAATGCCATCCAGAGGGACCTTGACACGCTTGTGAGGTGGGCTGATGCCAACCTCATGAAGTTTAACCATGCCAAGTGCAAGGTCCTACACCTGGGTCAGAGCAATCCCAGGCACAGCTACAGGTTGGGCAAAGAAGAGATTCAGAGCAGCCCTGTGGAGAAGGACTTGGGGGTGGTGGTCGATGAGAAAATGAACATGAGCTGGCTTCAGTGTGCGCCTGCAGTCCAGAAAGCAACCGTATCCTGGGCTGCATCCAAAGGAGCATGACCAGCAGGTTGAGGGAGGTGATCCTGCCCCTCTACTCTGCTCTCATGAGACCTCACCTGGAGTACTGTGTGCAGTTCTGGTGTCCTCAACGTAAAAAGGACATGGAGCTGTTGGAACAAGTCTAGAGGAGGGCCACGAGGATGATTGGGGGACTGGAGCATCTCCCATACAAAGACAGGCTGGGAAAGTTGGGACTGTTCAGCCTGGGAAAGTTGGGACTGTTCAGCCTGGGAAGAGAAGGCTGCGTGGAGACGTCGTAGCAGCCTTCCAGTATCTGAAGGGGGCCTATAGGGATGCTGGGGAGGGACTCTTCATTAGAGACTGTAGTGACAGGACAAGGGGTAACTGGTTCAAGCTTGAACAGGAGAGGTTTAGATAGGATATAAGGAAGAAATTTTTTCCTGTTAGGGTGGTGAGATGCTGGAATGGGTTGCCCAGGGAGGTTGTGAGTGCTCCATGCCTGGCAGTGTTCAAGGCCAGGCTGGATGAAGCCTTGAGTGACATGGTTTAGTGTGAGGTGTCCCTGCTGATGGCAGGGGGGTTGGAACTAAATGATCTTAAGGTCCTTTCCAACCCTAACTATTCTATAATTCTATGATTCTATGATCCCTGTTCTCTCTATACTTTTGTTTTCACCACTGATCAGCTTTTCCTTTCATCTTTCCTTCTATGAGGGTTTGCTTTCTCCTACATCAGAGCAAGTGGTCAAGCAGCCTGAGACTCACCCAACCTGGAGTCCTGCTCCAGACTTGCTGATGCAACTGAACCACTCAAAGGTACATCACAGACACATCTTCAAAGTAGAATCCAAGTAAACAGTCATTAGGCATGACAGTGATCAAGCAGCTGAGGCTCAGCCAACTTCACTTTACATTCAATTAGAGAGGAATGAAACAAATTTATAGGGAAATAGCAATAGCTAAAATCCAAATCATTGATCCAGAATAGATTCTGGAAAGTCAGAGGAGTATGGATGGTCAAGGGCAAAATGGAGAAAGGAGCCCACATAGGCTGTCCTTCCCTCTTCCTTTATTTAACTGTACTGGGATGCCCAGACACATGGTACATATGGTCCAGATGTGCTGTGTTCAGTGAGTCAAGGCACTCCAAAAGCCTGCAGTAGTAAAATCAATGTCAGCTGCATTCCTGGGTATGGGATGTGGGGAAGAACCACTCTGCAATTTATACTACAGCTATTTTTAAGGGTAAAGCTGCTGTTTCTGTAAGCAAGGCATAATATATGGCAGCAGAAACAATACTTTCTTACTTTTTCAGAAAGAATCATAGAATCATAGAATAGTAAGGGTTGGAAAGGACCTTAAGATCATCCAGTTCCAACCCCCCTGCCATAAGCAGGGACACCTCACACTAAACCATGTCACCCAAGGCTTCGTCCAACCTGTCCTTGAATACTGTTAGGGATGGAGCACTCACAACTTCCTTGGGCAACCCGTTCCAGTGCCTCTGATACTCTTGAATATTAAACAGCAAAATATATAATGTCTAGGTAATGTAGGTGTCATATTACATTTATTTAGGTGGTTGTCATATTTAGGTAGGTGTCATATTTCAGATAGACAATAGGTAAGCCTGTTAGGATCAGGAGAAACGTCACAAATGAAACCTTACAAGACTTAGAATATTATTTTATATTAAAATTTTATGTACTCCAGCTTATTGGCAGTGTCCGATGTTCAAGATTCTGCTTGCATACCCGAATGAACCTGGAAGCATCAAGCTCTGGGATGAAGTCCAAATCCAATGAAGCCATACCGCCCAAAGCTGCTGATGAGGCTGCCTTTTATCAGCACCGTGCAAGCTTGGTTTTGGTTTCCAGCAAGGGTTTTCCAGGGACTTCTTACCTACAACAGACACAAAGTTTATGGCAGGAAGAATTGGCTAAGCAGGTTTAATCAGGTTATGGCTGGTGGGTTCAAAGGCCTAATATCATGCTTAGTATAAATAATGAATAATAAATAAATATAATGAATAAATATCTTCACAAAAGGAAATGGGCTAATTTTCAGTATTTAAAAAAGTGAAAGAAAAAATACAGAGGATTTTTTTTGTACAGCATAAATGGAAACATTAATTTTTTATTTTTTATTTTTTTTTTTTTTTAAGATGAACTTCCATCTATAAAACTCTGAAAAGACACAGGAATAATTTTGGTTTTCCAATGCATGGTCTGGGACACTGACCCAGCTAGTGTATTCTACCAGTCAGCCAAGTGGTGGTGGATGGCTTACAAGCCCTAGTGACTGCCACCATTTGCTGCAGGCTGGCCAACACTGTGAAACACAGGCTGTTAGTTAGGCCTTTATGTGCGTGACTCAGAGAAAGATTCTAACCATTTGCCTCATCCAGCATGCAGAGAAGAGCAACTCACCACCCTAACAGGAAAGAATTTCTTCCTTATCTCCAATCTAAGCCTCTCCTGTTTAAGTTTGAAACCGTTACCCCTTGTCCTATCACTACAGTCCCTAATGAAGAGCCCCTCCCCAGCATCCCTATAGGCCCCCTTCAGATACTGGAAGGCTGCTATGAGGTCTCCACGCAGCCTTCTCTTCCCTAGGCTGAACAGCCCCAACTTTCTCAGCCTGTCTTCGTATGGGAGGTGCTCCAGTCCCCGGATCATCCTCGTGGCCCTCCTCTGGACTTGTTCCAACAGCTCCATCCCATTAAAGTTGTTGAGAATGAATCCTGAGACTTGAAAAAATGTCTTAACACAGCTTTGTAATGTTGCAGCTGTGGCTAACAAGTGACATTGATATTTGCAGTCCTGCAAACTTGAGAGTTTTGCTGCTCGTTTAACTAAAACTTCTAAAAGATCAGGAGAAGAGCCCCATTTTTAACTGCTGCACAGCCCATTTTGTCAGCTCTCTGTGTTCCACTACCATCTACTGGCCAAACCGAGACTGTGCTTCCAAGCCCCAGGTGTTATAATCTTAGTTCATACTATTTCAGAACACTGTAAAGCCGTGAATTTGCTTCTGACGGTTACTTACATAGGATGAGGGCTGCATCGGATTGTAATAGATCAGTGCTGCTCTGAGGGGATTTAAAACCAACACTTATTACCAATGGAAATACTATAAATTATTATAGCACAAGAAAAGGCCTCTTTTTTTTTTTTTTTTTTTTTTTTTTTTTTTTTTTTTTTTTTTTTTTTTTCTCTTTTTTTTTTTTTTTCTTT
>NDXB01017693.1:451166-465282 GCA_002631895.1 Agapornis roseicollis
TTTTTTAAGCTGAGCTAGAGCCCCATTGCAATGTTTGCAACTCAGCTTTTATCCAAAACATTCTGCTTATATATAAATGCCCTGGAGGAAGAGTTTATTATTACAAGAGACCGAGGATGCCTGTTACTGCACTAAGGAAGGGACAACATGATGACAGAAAGCAGCAGGGAGCTAAATGAAACAAGAATTTGTACGATGGTGCCCTGGGAATCAGGGCTGGCCAAGTCTCACAGAGTGAACAACACCCCATCTTTTCTCTACACTCCCTCTAGACTGCACTGGACAGATTTCAAGCAGCCCCACTGCTCCTCTCTTGTCATGACCCAGCCATAAAAGTGTGCATGTGTGTGAAGGTAGGGGAAGGGAGAAGGCAAGCAGAAGTGAGAAGGATCCCTGCACAAAGAAGGGCAGCACTGCACTAGGTAGAGGCACAGCTGAAAAGGGCTTTGCTTAGGAGTTATGTTGCCCACTTACAGCCTTGTGCCACAACCCTTCACTCTGCCCGATCTCTGGCATACTTATGTTCCCACTGTGGACTCCCATCCAGGTGGAACGTGACAGCTGTATGAGGCATTTCTTTCTCTCAGAGACATGATGCAAGTACTGCTAAGGGGACCAGGAGGTAAATTTTCTCCTGAAATGGAATCTGCAAAAATAAGCACATGGATTTTTTTCCAAACCCTAACATCTGGTAGAAAAGGTTCATCATGCATTGGCCTGAATGTATCCATCTCTGGTGGGGATACCCTTCCAAGCAACATCTAGTACTTCCCTTTCAGTAAACACCATCAAAGAATCTGCATGGCAGAAGAAAATGCAACATTTGTTTGCCTGCTCAGGCTCTGGTGAACTCAGTTCTTTGACATGGAAAGCACTTCAGTGCAACCAAAGCTACAGTGCTGCAGTCCATGTTATCTTCACCTTGTATATTATACCACTGCCCTTCAAACATATTACAACGTACCTCAAGGAAAATTGCCTATGTCAAGTTTTGTGAGAAAAATATACACCTTCATTAAGGACATCAAATCTGATAAGATTCTGCATAACTAGTAACAACACTGTAGACTGAATAATACACACCATCAGAGACAAAACCAGGTAACTTTGGCAAACAAAACCCATCATGCAAGCCATTCTGTTTGCTGTAGTGTGAAAAGGCAGCATTTACATGATTGTCAGTTTATGTGATGAAGGGTATTTGTTGGTTTAAGTTCCTCCAAATGTAGCTTAAATAGGTGAAATTCTCATGGGGAAGATGCTGCTTTTAGTGGTAAAGGAGCTATCACAGTTCATATATATAAACTGCAGATGATCTGGCAATTGTATGCAAATGCTTCAGTCCACAAACTCTAATAGTGGACTTCACATAAAAACAGACCCATAGATAAATCTAGAGGACTGAACTCAAAATTTCAAAATATTACTGAATACTGATGTAGGGGGTTATACCATTAGCCAAAATATACACAGAAAAACAATTTTTATTTTATATGATGGAAAAAATCTCATATTAAGAACTCACAATAGCTATACCCATAGAAGTTGTAGTAAACAGGAGGTTGAAAATTTTATTGGGATCAAAACCTTCTGCAGCATCTTTAACAATATTTTTGAATGGTTCTGTAGACCAGCACAGAAATATTCTATGTACTAAGTAATTTTTTAAAATAGCCCTATACATAATCATAACATGAACAGGCAATTTTTGTTTCTAAAATTGGCCATGTGAAATCTAGCTAAAAGGCAGTCATACATTCCTGTGCCTGTGAACAAATGGTGTGTAAAAGCATTTCAGTTGGCCTTAGCTGCTTGATTAATTCTGAGGAACATACTTCCATTTTCGGGCTCTTGCAAAACTGTTAGATTGAGTTATCATAAAACAAACAAGCCAACAAACCCAACAATAAATTCAGCCCTGCACAGCAGTTTTCAGAGGCCACTGAAGGCACAGTAAATCCATTCTGAAGTAACTTATCCTGATCAATCATTTGTTTTTCCACACTGCAATAAAAATAAAAAATAGTATCCCTGAAAATCTTCCAGGAATTTTCAGAGATATGGGTGGAAGGCTTGTTAGGGTGGTGGGAGTCCCATGGAGAGTAAGCTCTGCTCTCCGGGGTTTCTTGTAACTGAGGTAGTGCTGAGACCTGAGCTGGGACCTTCACAACCATTAACTACTAGTTAACCAACTAGTCAGCTAAAGTTATCTATCATCTCCTTCATTAGCACCTTCCTACGAACACTTAAAGTGAGAAGTGTCCTTTTGAGGGTCTGCTACATCAGCTTACAGAATTATAGAGCACTTTAAGAACAGCAGTATGGCTTCCCCACACATCATCCTTAGCTTTTGAAAGCAGAGTCTCAGAAGAGCAGACATCAATACTGCTTGCAGAAATAATGTAGGTGACCAGTAAAGCAATTTATTACCATAACTTCAGCAAGATTTATAACAGTTCTTTTTCTTCAAGCAGATATTGCACCAAAATGTCTTTAAAAGAGGTTGATGTGATTCCATTTCTGAAATAAGCTAGGAGAGATATCACCTAGTTAAATCTTTAACAGGACACTGGCTGCATCTCAAGTGAATATGTTAACTTCAGGATGACAAAGCCTATGTGCCATTATACTTACAGACTAACTTGCTTTACAACATGAAATAGGTATCATGGGTCAAACTTAACTCTGGCACTCTCAAGTCAAAAGTGACTTCATCTCTGCAAATCCACCTGGATTCATCCCTCTTGGAAATCCACCTGGCCAGAATCCACTGTCTGAAAAATAACCCTGTAATTCTTGGGGTATGTTTCAGAGTACCTAAATTCAATGCTAAATTTTAATGCTGGCTGATGAGCAGATTCTGCAACATAGGAAAACAAAACACAAAAGTGCAAATGTTTCCAAAGTAAAAAGTTTCATGAGAACGCCTGCTGTTCTGGGGCCTCAGACACCACTGCCCCATGTGAGTGGTTGGAGGTTCATGGTGTGGGAGTATTTTCAGTTCCTGGCTTGCCCCAAAGGGGGCAATTTCTCAGTGGTTCTGTCCTGCATCCTCACCTCATCCTGCCACAATAGAAAAGCTCTCCAAAGTAGAGAGCCCCTACAACATTCACACCAATGGCTGCGAGAGATTTTCTGGGTATAGGTGCCTGAGGGAGGACTCTCAAGAAGGAGAAAGCCACTGCAGATCATGGAGACTTACATGGAAGACATGACCGCTTGCTGTTTCTGATCAATTACTTGTTGCCACTTCTCTCAAAATCAGAAATGAGGGTGCTTTCTTCCAAAGCAGGAATGTCAGCATTGATCAGTGACAAATAGGTGTTTCTGACCCAAAGTATCCTGTGGAAGAGTTGGTTATTCTGCTTCTACAGGCACCACAGTAAAACGGAAATGGCAGCCAGCATCACCAGTGTCACAGGAACAGCCAGAGCTACAAGCCCATGATATGACAGGACAAGGGGTAATGGGTTCAAACTTAAACAGGAGAGGTTCAGATTGGATATAAGGAAGAAATTCTTTCCTATTAGGGTGGTGAGGCACTGGAATGAGTTGCTGAAGGAAGCTGTGGGTGCTCCATCCCTAGCAGTATTCAAGGCCAGGTTAGACGAAGCCTTGAGTGGCATGGTTTAGTGTGGGGTGTCCCTGCCCATGGCAGGGGGGTTGGAACTAGATGACCTTAAGGTCCTTTCCAACCCTAACTATTCTATGATTTGATGATGCTGAAAGGGAGGACATAAAGTGTTACAAAGCAAATACAGCTATAATTATAGATAATTCTAAATATAAATACATAGGTGTTTTATGGAAAACATATTACTCTCCTTATGTCACACATTTTAAATTACAGGTTTAACAGTGAAAACATTAACCTCACAAAATATCAGCTCCAAATGTTTAATTACTCCTTATAAAAAAATAAGTACAGAAGTAAAACCTTTTTCAGAGGGTCTGTTTCATCAATATCTGAAATAGAATCCAGAACCATCATAAAATTACCCACAAAGCTAGCACAAGTTACTATACATACTCACTGTAAAACTGATAATGAAAAGACAACCTATCTAAGCCCATATAAGAGCAGATTGTTTTTTGTTTGAGTCATGTCAATTGGATTCTAAATGGCTACATTAAACATGATCCTGTTTCCTAAAATCCCTTAAATTTGTCAAGATACATTAGTTGACATTTGTGCAAGGATGAGCAGCAGTATTTATCCACTCTTTAAAGTACAAAGATCAGTTTATAGCACAAAGCCTGGCCTCACAAATGGCTGTTCTGGAACAACCAAGAGGATGACAAGCTGAATCATAGTACAAGGGTGTGGGAGCTTCCTGAGCAGTATCTAAAAAAAACAAAACAAAACAAAACAAAACAAAACCAAAAACCAAACATGAAAGGAAGAAGTGTAATTTTTGGATTTAAGAATTAGAGTCTCTCATGAGAAAAAAAATCAGGAAAAAGAGACCATCTCCACCCCAGCCCAATTTGTGATTGCTGTTGCTGTTCACACTTGTCTACAGAAGGCAAATGCTTTTGCTAATGTGTATGAATGTCCATAGTGTACTTTAAGCAAGACTGTCAAAGTAAAGCAATACCTCGGTTTTAATCTCGTTTGCCAGTTTGGACTTCCATGTGTAAAAATTCTCTGTGATTACAAACGGAAGTGGGTGCTTTGCTATGAAGTGGAGGGGTTTTAGATTGATTCCCCTTATGACTAAGAGAGGAGGAGTGTTAACAAGTATCTTAAAATAGTTAATTTATTATTTGTCATTCACAAATAGTCTAAAATAAGAATTTTTTAAGCAAGAGACAGTTCTGCTCTTGAGCTAACTGAAGCACTTCATTTTGTTCCAGCTTTCACAGTGCATGTCACTGCTTGAAAAAATGAAAAGGCAGGAAATGCAGTAAAATGACATAATCCTAACTCAAGCATCACTAATACATTAGAGCCCAGTTCAGATCTCCCACTGGTTTGTTCCATTTTAGTTTCCTGCAGAAAATAATTTAAAAAAGGGGAGATGGGATGCAGACAGGATGGCAGAAGCAAAGCACCAGCTTGTCTTTCCAGGAACTGACACATTTCTTTGGACATTTGAGCAAATCTAGCAGTTTACTACGGCCAGCAAGAGGCTGTCTCACTTCTTCCTTCCTTGCTTCTCTGCTCTTCCAGCTGCATATTCCCATGCACAGGTCTGGTGTTTGCCTGCCCCTGCACTGAGCTGATGCATCCTGGAAAACTGCAGAAAAGGACATCAATTGGAGGGAGAGGGAAATAAAAGGGAAGAAAAAAGAATAGACAAGAAAATTTTCTGCTAAATTAGCAAGCTGCAGATGGTTTGGGAGAGTGCCACGGCTGTCCCACTGCAGAGACAGGACTGGTCCCTTGGTCTCCAGGAGCATCCTGCTGCACCTGGGCTAGGCAGGCAGCCCTGAGCCTGGGGCGCAGTATGTTCTCCCATCCCCATCATGCTTTGGCTGTGGCCCATGGGCTACTCTCACATTCACCCAGTTGGGAAAACATGAGGAGGGCCCTTAACACCTACTGCAGCCCCATTCCCCTCCAGTGCCCTGCAGCCTGGCCGCGCTGTGGCAGTGGTTACTCTTCCTGACTTTTAATGCCTTTTCCATCTACCCAAAGCAGCAGCAAGTGGTTAAAATACAAACATCCAGGAGGTAAATAAAACAAACCAGCAGGAAAATGCTTCATTTTTTTTTTTTTTTTCATACACTATGTGCAGGATTTCTCCAGCACTCCCCTCAACTGCAGTTCATAATAAATGATGTCAAATATGGTTATGGTTTGCTAGAGCCACATGTGAGCACTGCCCAAAGCTTGCATTTGTTTATTTTACTTCCCAACTAACTCTCCCTTACCTCCTAGGCAGCCAGCAGGAGAGATTGTCTCTTTAGGCCAAGAGTTTAACTAAGAGGTGATATATGAAGTTGAGCCATATTAAACCACTCCTGCAGTAAGTACAGCACCCAAGGACACTCCGTACAGATTCAGATTACTGCGCACCCCCTTCCCCTCCCTACCCTGCTTTAGGTTAATAATTTGCCACTGGTCTATTTTGGTATTTTTGGCAGCTTCCCACTGGCCTTCAAAGCTGCGCCAGCACCCTGGGGAAGCTGTCAACTCCCCATCCCAGATGCAACACAGGAATGTGGCTTCAAGAAACCAAACAACGCATGATCCCCACAGAAGCTTCATGCTTCTAGCAAGGAAACTTATGGTAACAAAGTTAGACAAATATGAAAAGAAAAGCCAAATTCTGTTTGATCAACCAGTCAGTTTGCACTGTTCACGGAAATGCATTTTATAGAGTCTATTCTAATCTAACTTTACAAGTCCTGCCCCCTCATCATATTTTCATCAGTTACCCTCAGTGTTGCCTTTTTTAATTTCATGCAGTTACTCCACTGCCATGACAGGAAACATGAAATTTCATCTCTATACCTGATTCTAAGTTATGCAACAGAAAGCTCAAAGTTAGAAAGAAAACTTAGTAACTTTTTTTTTTTTTTTTCAGAAATCACTTCTACATCACAGCAATTGATTTATTAAACAGCGGTGATGTGGTCTGTCTGAATATTAATCTTTGAAATCTTTTATGTTCCTGGTTTTACAGATAACCTATAATAAGCTGCTCCTAGATGAAAATAATGTACAATGAACTCAATGTAGTAAGAAAAGAGAACAGAGGCAAAGCAAAACTAAACCCAATCCTAAGACTTTTGGCACACAAACCCAAAATTTTTCTGACTTTTTTAAAGTACCATTTTCCTGTAAAATAAAAATTAGGTTTATTTGATTCCACCATACACAGTGGGAGTCATTCTTCAACAATTGCACTGTTATAGCACTGTCATAGCACTGTCTCTACAATCAATATAGAACCTTATATTAAAAAAGACACTGCATAAAAACAATGCATAATTATTATACTAAATTTGGAAAAATAAATATCTGAAGGTCACTATTACAAATATTTAGGTAGAACAACAAACACTCCCGTGAATACAATTTGAAACAATAAGTCAAAAGCTTTCACTGAATAAACTCAAATGCTAAGACCAGTATGGACATGGTGTAAAACGATAAAATAAATGCAAAATTCATAATCTTATTCCTTATGAATAAGAAAATTCATAACCTTATTATATGCTCAGACACAGCATATGATACTAACCACATAATTTGAACTTCGGTGCTTAAAAGCAATTGCAAGAGGATGTAATTATAACCCAAATTTACATAAATAACTGTCTTGATAGTGTCTTTTTTACTACCTGCAGTTACGTCCATAAATCTGTGCCCACAGATTTTTTGAAGTTGAAAAAATAAAGAGAAGACTAAGTTGCTTTAACAAGTTAGAATCATGGAATAGTTATGGTTGGAAAGGACCTTAGGATCATCTAGTTCCAACCCCCCTGCCATAAGCAGGGACACCTCACACTAAACCGTGTCACCCAAGGCTTCATCCAACCTGGCCTTGAACACTGCCAGGGATGGAGCACTCACAACCTTCCTGGGCAACCCATTCCAGCATCTCACCACCCTAACAGGAAAGAATTTCTTCCTTATCTCCAATCTAAACCTCTCCTGTTTAAGTTTGAACCCGTTACCCCTTGTCCTGTCACTACAGTCCCTAATGAAGAGTCCCTCCCCAGCATCCCTATAGGCCCCCTTCAGATACTGGAAGGCTGCTATGAGGTCTCCATGCAGCNGTTTAAGTTTGAACCCGTTACCCCTTGTCCTGTCACTACAGTCCCTAATGAAGAGTCCCTCCCCAGCATCCCTATAGGCCCCCTTCAGATACTGGAAGGCTGCTATGAGGTCTCCATGCAGCCTTGCCTTTGCAGCCGTCATCATTTTTATGGATAAAACAATTTCCCACTGTCCTTAAACCAACTGGAAATACTCACATGCACTACTTCAACAGGAGAGCAGTTGGAGTACATTGGAGGTTTTTTATTCACCTATGTTTCATATTTGTCGCTCTGGAAACCATCCAAACACTGATTTTCTGTCTAAGTAGATTCATTATTATGAAAGCTGGAAAATGAAATAGGAATAAAATAGAAGTAATTGGTAGCCATTTATGGATAGATGAAGTCTTTTCCAGCACACTGAAGCACTGAAAAATATAATTACTAACCAATGACATTGCATAGATACTAGAAAGTAAGAACTTGAGCGGCATTTCAGGGCCATTTAACTATAAGTTCAGTTAACTGAAATTAATTTCAGTTGGGTTAGGATCTAGTACATTACCTAAGAAGTCTTCCAGAAATGTTCACAGCAGCTTGAACAACTTATGTTATTAGTTTTGGGTACCGTCCCATTGGTAAAACTTTTCTCAGTTTTAGTTGAAAGTAAGATTTTTCAATTACAGATAGTCAGTGAGATTCCTCCCACCTCTAAATAAGTGTTTTACAAATGTATGCAATTCAACCCCAGATTTAGGAATAGGGTTTATAAATATTTGTGAGAGTGCTGGCATTTATTTCTGGCAGTTCCGGCCTAGCGTTATGCTTCTGTGCTATGTGACAGATCAGGTTTTAAGCACTATAAAAGGAAAAAAAAAAAAAAAAAAAAAACGAGGTTGCTTTTATAAAAGTGTGATGGTACATTCATAATATGGGATTTTTGCATAGCAAATTGTTAAATGGGTATTCCATTATGTTTCTGTATTTCTAATGCATGATACTAAGCACAAAAGAAATTATAATTACTCCTCAAAATGTACCTGGCAGACAGCTCAGTGAATATTTGAACCTTTATATGTTGGGAATCTGGGAAAGAGAAATAATAATTTGTTTAAAGCAGTGGAACCATGAGTAGGATCTGAATAGTAGTTTTTCCTACATTGCTATCCAAGATGAAACTTTAGCATCCTAATGAAGATGAAATTTTATTTATTTAGCAATATTTTCAGTACTCTACCTTGTTGCAATTCATCTTCAAGGGAAGCAAGTGACCTATGACAGCTACTGTAGAATGCTTGTGCAATGTACTGGTTTTTTAGAAGCTTTAGATCCTTCAGAATTTGTATCCAAAAGCTGTAAAAAGAAAAAGAAAAAAAAGTGCTTGTTTTGGTTTTTTGACAGTTTAAAAACTATTTATCAATCAGCAAGAGTGATCACCAAAACATTTCACTGAATATTAAATATTTTATTAGTTTCTGTCCTGCAATGGACCTCTCCAAGATGCTTGGTATCAGTTTTCAGCTGCAACCAGGCTTGGATTCAAATCAGCTGTTTAAATGCAAACACAATCTGGGTTAAATTTATCCTTGTGGTCACTGCAGTTCAGTACTGAGATAAATCTGGCCACATCCACACATGTTGCTATTAAGGAATGCACATATTTAAAAGAAGCCTGATGAAATAATTGCCTTTTAATGTTCAGCTGCAAATAGACTTTGGTTTATAATTATTTTTGATGAACATTATTTGAAACAACATCTCTCCAAGGATGGTATCAGTTAAGGATCCATTTAGTACAACAAGGGGTCAAAGATCTGTTTTGAGAGCATAAGAGACTCTTGGAATTGTCATAAGAGGAAAAGAGAGGATGGAGGCATTTTTTTTTTTTACACCAAAGGCACAAATACACTTAAATAGCTTTCACATATCTGAGTATTCATTTCTTATGATACCTTATTAAGACAGCTTACTTTGTGTGCAAAGCTATTGAATTTGCTGTAAACCTCTGTATCACTGTGTCATTAGTTCAAAACCTAAGGTCCTTGCTTTCAAAAAGGAAGAAAATCTTCAAATATAGAATAATCCTTAAGAAGCTCAATTTCTGCCATAAATATGGAAAGCACTTTGAAAAATCAAACAGTGGAAAAAAAATGTTTTGCTTTCAATCCAGAGTGCAGCCAGCTTTTGGGCATACTCCTTGATGGTTCTGGTCTTTTGGGATCTCTTTCTCTATTTTCCATGCAAATTTACTTTTAAAAATACGGTGAAGAGAGACAATACAGTTTGCATTACCCCAAAGTCCTCTGTAAAAAGAAAAACCACAGTTCGATATTGGCTTACGAATTGGAAAGGGCTTTTTTCTTAGATAGCTTAGACATTGTTAATAAGGGTATCCTTTAGTGGTTGAGTAAGATGACATTCTACATCAAATACATTTGGACATATCACATTATTGTGGATTTGATGGTCTACAGGGCTCATACTTTTATCCCATTTGATTTTATTGTGTTAAACCAATTCCTCTACACTGAGTCACATAGCATACGCCTCCAGATAAAATAGTTACACTTCCTTACATTGAAGATTTTTGGCAAGATCCAGGTACTGACATAAAACACTGACCTGCTAAGGAGGAAAATACATTTTTCAGTGCACTCTACAAACTGTTGACCAGCTCCCATCTACTGTTCAGCTGAGGGGAAAGGGTGGGCATCTCTTTCTTTAATACTAACTCTAGTAACACCAAACTCAAGAATTTGAAAGTCATGAATCAAAACCACAAGATTATGTGCAGAAAAAGATTTTTGTTTTTTTCTTTCTCCATTTTGGTTTTCGAGGCTGAGATTACAAGAGTGCAGCTGGATTAGTTTGTTTCGGCTCTTTCACAAACACAAAGCTGGGCATTTTTTATTTCCATGGGACCTGATATGTTTACTTTTCAAATGACTTGCAGATCTTCAGAAAACAGAGACTGTGAGATGACAGAAATCACTGGAACCACCAGCACTGTATTTATTACTATTATTGTTGTTGCTATGATTATTATTACCATAGTAAAATATAGAGCTATGTGATGATGTAAATGCTAGCACCAAAACCATTGCACCCCAAAATCTCTCAGCAGGTTGGCTATGGGATCAAGAATAAGCTAGAAACCTGAGTTTGAAGTTGTATGCTTGTAGAAAAAACAGTTTATAAATGTAGGAAATACTGTTGCTCAGTCCATCTGGCTCATTTGAGTATGAGAAAACTAACTGTGAAAACCAGCAATGCATTAACATTTTTGCTGTGCCACATAACAGATTTTTAAGTAAAACTAAAGTATCAGTATCACTGGAATCTTTGTATTTTGACATTAGAGTACTGGAACTATTTTTAAGTCCTATGAACTAGTCTCTGAGCATATTAATGATATTTCTCCATTCTTTTCTTAATCATAAAAACAATTATGCAAATTATTACCATGTAACAGGACTTGAATATGGATTGTATTTCTTGAGAGCAATTAATATATAACCTCTTTGGCCAACAACAGAATTACGTCTCAACTCTGGCAGCAAAAGGAAATATAAAATAAACCTGTTTGTGATGAAATGAAGCCACATCTTTTCCCCGGTTTCTGCTGATCTCTGTCTCTCCCTTCATTCCAGTTCTGGCATGTTCCTGGTGATTCATCTCTCCAGCTGCAAAGAAATGTTAAGAGTGTAGTTACACTTTCTCCTATCCTTACCTAAAAATATACCCTCTGTTATAAGCATTTGTAAAGAGATAGAAGATAAAGTGCCCCTTTATTACCTAGGTGTTAAAAAACGACAGCCAACAACAAAGCTGGTACTCATGCCTTTGGTTTGTCTATTTTATAACCCTTTCAGAAGAAATACTGTAACATGGAGATAAATTAAGTGTAATACATTCTGAATTATGTTTACTTACTTTACTGATGTTTTCAGCATGCAATCCAATCCACTATTTGATAGCTAAAAAAAATAAAAATGATTTGCCATATGTTTAGCTGTTGTTGCCCTCTTATCAAAGCATTAATAAACTCCTAAAATCTGTATTGAGACAATTATTACCTCCATTCAATTTCAATGAGAGAACAGGTTCCAGTGGGAGTTATTTGTGTCACTTCAGTAAGGCAATTCATGTAAGTAGAGCATGATTTAGACTCATTTCCACTGGATTGCTGATATACCTTGTGTAACCTAGGAATTTACAATTTTAGGAGTTTGCAGCCTATTTGGCTTGAAAAGGACTGTAGTCTTAGACCAGAATTTGGTTTTTCCCCAACTTCTAAAAAAAGACAATAGCAAATATTTCCTTTTAGCATTAATATACTGCTCATTGTTAATGTTTCCAAAACATTTCCTATGAACATTTACTAACTTTGTATATCTCATGCAAGAGATTCCTAGAGATCCTTTCCAAACTGCTTGTTATTCTCATGAAAGTCTCTAGATCTCCAGTCCTAAGAGGCCAAGTATTATGGAAAAGTCACAGAAATAATGTAATTCAAACACCCACTTATTATTGCTGTGCTGACTTGATTCTGCCTTAAACTATGAACGGGCTTTACTTTCAGGGTTAGCCACACAATAATAAGAGTTCTGAGGTCTTGGGAAAGAGCCAACAACAACAAAAACATTCTGAATGTGCAGGATACAAGAAAAGCCTCCCTGAAAAGCATTTTTTTTTTCTAGAAAAAACTGAAGTTGCTGTGGCACCCACACTGTCCTCAGAGTTACAGTTATATTTTCAACAGCCTACAACTTATGCAGCAATATCAAATGAAGAAATTAAACATTTCTGACAAAGAAGAAACTAATGAAGGCACATTGTCTGATTTTGTATTGCCTGGCTCCAGCATTTACTTTTCTAATCACAGCACTCAGCCTACACATAAGAGTTTTAGAAGAAACAGTGAAAAATGTGATTTTAAATTCCATGCTAGAATTTTTTGACCAAGTTTTATAACGACACGTGCAAAGTCTATTCAGACTGCTGAGTATTATTTTACTGATTGCCATCCTTACTCTTGCTGCCACAGGAAACCAGTTATAATCACCTAGAGACATACCTGGCTATACTGGGAATGCTAAGCCAAAGGCAGCAGGCTTAAAAATAGCTACATCTGTTATAGTCTGAGACAAAACTTCATGGAAGTTAACCTGATTTTTCAATGCCAAGGGAGTAAACTTGGCTTTTTATTTCATGGGATTAAACTTGATTGGACGGAAATGAAAGAGGTGTAATGATAATATGACCTTGATAGTATGACCATGACAGTTCTAGAAAAGAAGCAAGAGTCAGTGGTGTGCAGGGGTAACAACTCATTTCAAGTCTTATTCTTAGTGACTCACTTGGCCAGCTTCAGCTACATGTCACAAGACAAACATGCCACAACTAACAGCATAACCAGATTTAGCATATCAATTTTGGGAAAAAACAAAAACACCTACCAAAACGACAACAACAACAAAAAAGCACTCTGAGTAAATTAATTAATTAATTAATTAATTCTATCTGTGATAGTGCAGTAATATTAAGAGAGTTGCCCAGCCTTTGTAAGAAGGCAGTTCTAATGTGATGGAGAGGTTATGAAACTCCCCTTCTTTTTACTGGCAACATTCTTTTACTGAATCGAAATAGTATCTGGTGTTTCAATGTTCCTAACAAAAGAGTGGCAGATTTTGATCTACAGCAATAAGCCCCTACAGAGTTTCTTAATGTAAATTTTTAACTTGGAACTAATTTTAGTTACTTTATTTTTAGCAATGGCTTAAATTGTATTTCATAGAATCATGGAACAGTTAGGGTTGGAAAGGACCTTAAGATCATTTAGTTCCAACCCCACTGGGACACCTCACACTAAACCATGTCACCCAAGGCTCTGTCCAACCTGGCCTTGAACATTCACAACATCCCTGGGCAACCCATTCAAGTGCCTCATCACCCTTACAGTAAAGAACTTCTTTTAACCCATTACCCCTTGTCCTGTCACTACAGTCTGTAATGAAGAGCCCCTCCACAGCATCCCTATAGGCCCCCTTCAGATACTGGAAGGCTGCTATGAGGTCTCCACGCAGCCTTCTCTTCCCAGGCTGAACAGTCCCAACTTTCCCAGCCTGTCTTCATATGGGAGATGCTCCAGTCCCCCAATCACCCTCGTGGCCCTCCTCTGGACTTGTTCCAACAGCTCCATGTCCTTTTTATGTTGAAGACACCAGAACTGCACACAATACTCCAGGTGAGGTCTCATGAGAGCAGAGTAGAGGGGCAGGATCACCTCCCTCGACCTGCTGGTCACACTCCTTTGGATGCAGCCCGGGATACGGTTGGTTTTCTGGGCTGCAAGTGCACACTGCAGTCAGCTCATGTTCATTTTCTCATCGACCACCACCCC
>NDXB01017694.1:0-16016 GCA_002631895.1 Agapornis roseicollis
AAGCGCACACTGCAGCCGGCTCATGGTCATGTTCTCATTGACCACCACCCCCAAGGCCTTCTCTGCAGGGCTGCTCTGAGTGCTCCTTAGTGGAGCTGTCTCACAAGGATGCCTGTGCCTGCTGCCACTCAGTAACTCATTAACTCATCAGAAGAGAAAAGCCATGTTGCCAGTGCTTCCTCTGCAGTCTGAAATATTCCAGCACTGCTGTGGTTTAGGCAGCTTAGCATGGAGCTAATTGCTTTCCAAAAGATCTTTTTGTCATGGCTGTTGTGCCGTCACTGGGTTGGGACTGCACTCATTAATAATCATTTTAGCATATGAAAAGCTTGTAACGAATCCATGCGCTGCAGACGGCAGACGCAATTACAGCAATAACATAATTAGGGTTATGCAATAGCCGGCTGTATCTGGACCAGTGAAGGAGGAAGGGATGCATAAAAGGCATGTGGGGGACTACTATAGCAGAGAAGGGCTGAAGGAAAGCTTGGGAGCAGCTCCGTGGCAAGCTCCTTATGGGATGAGGTCTGGCAGTGCAAGGACATGTGGTCAGCTCTCCTATTGGCACGGCATGGCAGTATTGCATTCCTGACAGGCATCTGAGCTGCAGTTTGTGTTTTTGCTGAGGGTGCTGAGGCGCTGGCCCAGGGTGATGGCCCAGAGAAGCTGTGGCTGCCCCATCCCTGGCAGTGCTCAAGGCCAGGTTGGACACAGGGGCTTGGAGCAAGCTGCTCCAGTGGAAGGGGTCCCTGCCCATGGCAGGGGTTGGAACTGGAGGAGCTTTAAGGCCCCTTCCAACACAAACCAGGCTGGATTCTATGATTCAGCTACTGGTAGCTGCAAGACTCTGTTAGCCCAGACATTAGAGATTCAAGGCCAGGCTGCTGGACACTGAATGTTGGCATGACAGCTAAGCAAAGGCTACCAGCCCCAAAGTTAGCCAAAGACCTGCTATTCCAGAGGTTTGCCTTGCAGTGACTGAGGGAACGATTCTGTCTGTGTATGCATCCCCTAGTAAGGATAATGATTTTATTTTGCATGTCCATGGCTTTTCCTGCTGCTGGTCCTGTTCATCTCAGACTAAAAGGTAAAGGATGGGTGGACAGTACTGAGTCAATGGCTGAAGAGTGAACTGGTGCACAGCTAGTTTCTTTGGGAGAAGAAACCACCCAGCATCGTCTCAGTGCAGAAGATATGTGGGCCTGAGGCTGTACCCTCTGTGCATAAACACATTTTCATTCCTGGTGAAAACTTCACTAGTAAGAACAGCATGTTACTGAGGTGAGAAAACATTGGGAGCTTTTTGGAGACTTCAAGTGAAGAAAGACAAACAGTCTTAGGTAACAGCAAAAGCTGCAGCAGACAGGGAATGAGCTGTATCCACTGCCCTTGGGCATGCAATGAGGTGGCATGGGCCTTAATTACAGACAGGGAGACTTTGAATGGCCATGAGGGAAAACACTCTGATGGGAAGGACAGGGATTGCGTGAGGAGAGCAGAGGCTCTGTTGCTGGAGGCCTTTAAGAAAGGGGCAGACAAGTATCTGTCAGGAAGACTGCAGACAGAGCTGATCCTGTCCTGAGGCAGGAGCTGCTTGGGTTGACCTCCTGAGGCCCCTTCCAGCACTGCTTTTTATTATCTCTACTGACAACACCCCCCTAGCTTGACCATTGGTTTGCTGAACCTTGCGCTTCTTTCTGACAGGGAAGGGAGCCATAGAAAACCGCATGTTTTAAAGTAGAGCCAGGATTTGCACCTGCTATTTCACGCTCTCTTTTAAAGCCCTTGGAATCACTCCTGTGTTTCTGTTTAGAACCTCAATAATGTGTAATGCTAGGGTACATGCAGCTTGTCATCCTTATTGTACTAAACTAGTCCAATGTGTCTTTCTTTCCAAAGCTAGCTGCAAAGTGTCCAACAGATACCACAAGCACCATCCATTGACTACACAGTCCAAACCCCACAGGCTGACAAGCTATGTAGGTTAGATCCCGAATGGGTACAGACCATCTATTTTGTGTACTCCAAACACACTCTCGTAACATTTTCTAACAGATGAAGACCTTGGCATCTGCAGTCTAATGCCTTTCATCGATTCTCCATGCAAGGAAATAGATCACGGACCCAGGGCCTGGGTACCCACAGCTAGGTCAGGCAGCATTCCTAGCCAGGTTAACATAATCAACTGCAGATGTTCTAATTTTGAATCCCACAGATCAAGGCACTTTAAACCTCTTTTAGCCCCAAACCTGGCAAGCCTATTTTGAAAGGTCTTCATTGGAAGGGTCTCAGGGTGTTAAGAACACTTGCAGTGTCTCCATTGACTTTCAGGTTTTCTTTGAGGGGCTATTTTTAATGCATAATAAGCAGCCAAAAGGAGACCAAGTCTCTGCAGGGTTGAGAAAAAAGCACCAGTTCCTCTCCTTGAAGCACTGCAGGTATTTTGGGCACCAGTGTGCAAAGGAAAAACTCTTTGGCTTCTGCTTTTTGTGCTCTACCCCTTTTCAGTCTCCCACATCTCCAGCTCCATGCCAGGCTTTGGTAGGGAAACAGCGTATTGATTGTGATGCAGGCAATTAAATGGTGTTAATGAAGTTCAAACAAGTGTTATCATAAGCTTGGCAGCATGGAGAGAAATGAAAGGTCAGCCACAGCCCTTTGTCATCTTTTCAGTGTGGTGTTGAATGCTAATGAGCCAGTCCAATTAGAACAGGCTCCCCTTTGTATTGCTTGGGGATTGCATCAAATGCTCCCAAGTTCTCCAGATTTCTAGGCTCAAAGGGGACATTTGAAGTAAACTTGAAAAGATGCAGATCTGAGGCTGCTCTAATGTAAATTTAGCAAAGCCTATGGAGTTTTACTAACCAAGTCAGATGAGAATCTGGTCTACGTTCCCATTCTTTTCCTCTTTTTTTCAATAGCCTCATATAATGATAATTGAAAAGCCTCTACTTTGTTTTAGAACTATAGCCTGACTCTTCATGGCTTCAACAAAAGCCAAACAGCCTGTCCCCATTTCCTGGGTTAATTCTCCTGCCTCAGTCAGGCCGCATCTTCTGCCCCAGGAATTCCAAGTTGTGCCTACACTGCCATACTTTTAACCAGTGTTTCCCCACCGAAAGAGCCCTGGGGGTGTACTCTGAATGCTGAACCTGGTTTTGCACAGAAAGCAGGATTTGTCAGCGGGATTGTTTCAGCAGGCAGCCCCCCTCTCCTTCCAATAGCGTTTATCAAGCTCCCAGTTGACTACTTTGTAGATGCAGACCATCGGCCAGGCCAGAATCTGCAGCTATTCCATTTCCAATGTATATTCACAGTCTAAGGAGCAGGAAAAGCAACCTTTGACTGAAGGAATGTACTTTCACCCATGCCTGCTTCTTATGGCATTATGCCTGCACTGAGTTTTGTACGTCCCAAAGGCACACTCCACAGTGAGAAACCAGCAGTGGCAAAGGGCTGGAGTAACCCAGCTGAGCTACCATTGCAACAGACCTGTTAGAAGTCAGAAGCCTGTCTTTATTTCAGAGTGCCTTCAAGTTGGATTACAATCTACCACTGCCTAATTGCCCTCTTGTAGTTTCACCTCCATCAAAGAAGTTCATTTGATTTCAGGTTCTTCTGATTTACTCAACCACTTCTTAAACTCTCCGACTGAAGATCTTTTTATCTTATGATTTGCTCTTTGAAGAAGTCTAGTGGTCTTGAAGGATGCCATCTCCAGCTGATACTGACTACAGAAATAGCTCCAACCAGCACTGGAAGCCTTTGGATTTGGAATAACTCCCTCAAAGTAGAGATGCAGAATGGAGAAAAGGAATTCATTAACTCAGGCTTGAACTGAATTTATATTTTATTCATTCTTGATGTGTTTCTTTCCTTTGATCTACCACAGCATCCAGGTGCCACTGCCTTGAGTCAGTGGAACTGACACACAAGAACACAGGCAGGGCAGAAACTCAAACCATATTCCAAACCCCACATCCTCCCCTTGGGCTTCAGTGCAAGTTGTCAGGTACCAGTGCAGGTAAGAACCCCAGCACAAGCTGGGGACAGAAATCCAGTGCTGTTTACTCACAGCAGGAGGTGTTAGGTACCTCATTTGCAAATCCAGTTGGTTGGGAAAACTTCCAGGGAAATGCAACATCCGTGGCTGAAGATCACTGGACAAAGAGGATTTAGCTCCCAAAAGTCACAAAGTGAAATCAATACTGGAAAAATAAAATGGAAACCGCAGCCATTTGTTCATCCAGAACGAAACCCTGTTTCCCACCTACGTACCTCAGTTTGTCACCCAGATGCACCACCTCCGAAGATAAAAATCAACAGGGTTCATATGTAAAACAATGTATTTGCCCACGGAAACCAACCAGCCACTGCACACAAGGGTGCTAAAGCATCACTAGAGTATGGCTTTGTACTGCTGGTGCAAGCTTGATTTCTAAATGAATCTCAGACATCACTTTTCCCCTATCCAGGTCAACCCAGCGATCAACCTCAAAACATACTAAGAAACTTGGACACAGTACCAGAAGTAGGTCATAATTAAGCAAGGTATTAAGAGCCTTACAGGTTGCCTAGAAACAACATTTTCAGAGGTGTTTAACCACCTCTAAAAATAATTGCCCAGACAAACCAGAGAGCAATGGGAGCATCATTGTAAAAGTATCACCTCATGCTGAGTAGGGGACAGAGCTCTTTGATCAACCATGCTCTCCTTTCACACCGTAAAGGAAATACAGTGGCTGACAGCAGTGTCCTCCAGCAGCAGAGGTCTCACATAACCCGCAGGACGTGGCATCAATAGACAGCACCTGCTAAGTCATCCAGACAAGCCGTTGCTTTAAACTGGATGGCACTGCACAGGAATGATGCGTTAGATAAACCCAGCTTGCTATTTACAGCATAGTAATCATTCTCCATCTGTGCAGTTCCCAAACCTGTCAATAACACCAAGTAAAGTGTGGCATATTGGAAAACAAAGCACAGATCAACTTCTGCAAGGCTTGCTCCAGCAGACAGGCTCCTGTTGAATGGAGTGCAAGATGTGCTATCCATTTCTCCTGCGGGAAATCATAGACAAACTGAAGCCCCTCCGTGCTGCAGGACTAGTTGTTTTGGTTGTATTCCCTGTAGAGAAGCTTTGGCAGGCACTGACCTTCAATGCAGTAGATTGAACAGAACATTGAGCTGTAGCTACAGGCCTTGCAGATGTGGATTAAATGCTTGGAAAGACCTCTGACCTTTCAGAAAATACCTGCAGAGCTTCATGCACCAGGCTGTCAATCTTATGGCATCTCTTCCAAAGCACAGAAGAGCCTTCAAGGAAAGATGCTGGGCTTGGAATAAGGAGAGATAATTCTATGACCCTTGGGATCTAGACAGTGTGAAGACTGTCACAACAATGCTAAGAACAACGAACCACTTCTGGTCTGTGCGGAAAGACTTAGAAGTAAATGTATTTCACACGGCTCAAAGGCATCGCCTCTCCTCCCTTCCTCCCTCTATCACTTCTCAACAGTTTCTCCTCAAGAGAAACAACGACAGCAAACACCTTCAGTTCACACCTCTAATTAAATTTCCATCTCTGCTGCAAGGGTCATGGGAATAAAAGGCTAACGACAAGCTTTCTACTTAGGCAATAACCAAAGAGAAAACACCAAGCAGCAGCTACCAAAAGCAATACTTATGATGCCTCCTACTTCCATCCCTGAAGCAGGGCCTCACTGCACCACTTGCTTATGGCACTCCTGTTCCTAGAGCTAAACTCACCTTTCCACCCAGTTCTTGTAGCTGGGGATGTCCTTGGCGTAGAGAAGCTTGTTGGAGGGTGAGTCTTTGCCCAGCCGGTGCTCTGAGGTTGAACAGGAGTCCATGAAGGTCTGAGCCACTACAGAGAGGCAGGCATCTGTAATGCTGTTCTTGTGGATGTCAAAGACGAACTGTGGGTTCTTGATCATGTTCACCCAGAACCGTAACGGCAGGCTGTGAGAGAGGTGGGAAAGGTGAGTCAGTCAGTGCATGGTTGCAATGGTGAATGGCAGATGAGAATCAGATGTCATGGTGTGGAGATAAGGATTCTGGGATAAGCTCTGATATACAATATATTCTTCCCTTACAGAACGGTGAGGATGGCAATGGAGTCACCTTGGGGTGGCTTTTGTCCCTGTTATCCTTAGAAATCAGACTTTGTTAGTCTTAATGCCATCTTACTGAAGTTTCATATAAATTAATGGGATTGCTGTTGAGGTAATGAGAATTACTCCTGGATTCTCTACAATAGGCTGTAATGTAAAGATGCACTCGTTGGCTGCTTCATCAAACACTGGATCTGCAAAACTTACGGTGAACTTCTGTCTTTGTGAGACTTAGCTTTTAGCCCTCATAGCAACCCCATGGGAAAACAGGTAATAGCGCTCCCAAGCTTTCCAATTGCAATCCAAAGCCTTATTTTCCCTCCTTTTTCTCAAAAAAAGCAGTTCATTTGTATGAGATGCCCTGAGGTATCTACCTCCAGCCTTTGCCTCGAGCCTTTTTGTCAAGAGTACATGCATTCATATGATCATGGCCTAGGAAATGAGATGTGTCACTGATCAGAGTAAAACTCTTCTCTGTCTGACAGGCAGATTGTTCAGTCCACCCTCAGTGCTGTTAAGTCTACCTTCAGTGTCTGCACTTTCCCAAGAGGAAGTTATTTTTCAGCTTAACAAATCAACCTGATGCTCAGGCTAAGCTCCCCAGTTCCTCAGTTCCTTCCCGTTGCTCCTTGCCCCCATGTGTTCCCAGCACCATAAAGAATTCATCTCCAAGTATGATATATATTGGGTAACAGCAGGCAGTTTAACATGTCTTGACAGAGGGATGACAACACATTTGCCTTCCTAAACCACTGTGTGTTCTCCTGAGCCAGCAAAATCACAGAAGGAATGTAAGGAAAGCCTCACACAGGCAATCCTATCAGCCAAACTCAGACATGGGAGATGCTGGCAAAGAGTTGATGGAGTCGAGGGTGGGGGGAACATTTCAGGCTGGGCATGGAGGTTCATCAGTTGGGGCTGTTCAGCCTGGAGAAGAGAAGCTGCACAGAGACCTCAGAGCAGCTTCCAGTGTCTGAAGGGGGCCTAAAAGGATGCTGGGGAGGGGCTCTTCATCAGGGACTGTAGTGACAGGACAAGGGGTGATGGGTTCAAACTGAAACAAGGACAGTTCAGGTTAGGTATAAGGTAAAAGTTCTTCCCTGTGAGGCTGGTGAGGCACTGACACAGATTGCTCAAAGTGGTGAATGCTCCATCACTGGCAGTGTTCGAGGTCAGGTTGGATGGAGTCTTGGGTAACATGGTTTAGTGTGAGGTGTCCCTGCCCATGGCAGGGGTTTGGAACTGGATGATCTTAAGGTCCTTTCCAACCCAAACCATTCTATGATCTGTTAGGGGATGAGGTAGATGAATGAACCATGCAGAACCTCTGCAGGTGTTTGGATGGCAAACACAGCAGTGAGGTCGAGCAGAGTGTGCATGTATGTGTGTATGGACACAGAGGGGGCTGAGAGGGATGATGTCCCTAGCTGGGAATAATGAAGCCCGTGATGTGACTTTGAGTTAATTTAATCTGATTGAACAGATTTCTTCATACTGCCCCTTTTCCCTCATACACACACACTCTGCCTTTCCCTCCCTCCCCTTAAATAAACCTCCTGCTCATTTAGTCTGAGTGGCTGCAATCAGCCTTAGATTAGTGCTGCAGATAATGTTAATAATATGCTAATGTTTCATTAGTTGAAAGCCTCTTTGGTGCATGGGGTTTCTTTTTTTATGTCACTGCGCTGGGATGATCTGCCATCAGCATGGCTGGTAAAAGTTAAAAATGCATGAGCTGGGAGCCCCATGGCTCTCCTCTGCTGCTCCTTTTATAGTCCCTGTATTTGCACAGGAGAAGGGGAGGGAGCCAGTCCCCAGGGGACTCTTTCCAACAGAGAGACTCAGCAGAGAGGAGCTGCAGAGATCTTTTCTCACCATTGATCTTGGCTTTTCCAGGCTGTCCCGTTGCATGTATGAAGAGAGGCTGCTGCCTGGCAGCTAGAGCAAGGGGCTGATGTCAGACTGTCACTTGCTCACATCCAGCTCCAGAGCCTTTAAGCGCTTAGTACCATTTGAGATGCTCTCCTGGCTGCCAGCTGCAAGCCCAGGAGGGTACAAGTCTCCTGTGGATGCTCCACATCCCCTGTGGATGTCTGGGATACCTTAATATTGCCCATGTGTAGGCAAACACTGCAGCTCAAGCATCCCGCTGACTATAGCTCGAATTCAAACACTTAGTCTAGATGAAGACAGTGGTGCAAAATCCTCTCTTATCCTTCCCTAGATATTCCTATGGGTCTGGGCACAGCAACAGTTAAACACTGCGCCATTTTCTCCATAAGGTCCCTCCTAAATACTGCCATTCCCATGTAATCCAGGCCAAGCAGGGACCTGTTTAGAAAAGCATTTGAGCCTTGAGGGCATCCTTTAGATTCTAGGGTCTTCTGACTTCCCCATCAGCTTGGGAAGACTAAGCCTGGTGCTCTGAACCCTACCCCAGGCTCCTCAGCTCCCACAGCAACCACATTCCAAACCACATGTCCCTGTACTCTCCTTCCCATCCAGAACGTGGTGCTGGGCTATACTGGGATGTCTCACTCACCAATTGCTCTTCCAGGTGTGCCGCACGTGGGGGTCATGGATGTTGTGCTTGTCAGCCTGCTCATCCAAGAAGTCAAACATGTATTTGATAGCCAGGGGGAGCGCACTGCCACGGTGAGCAGTGCTGAAGATGGTCTCAAAGAGGTCGTCTACAAACTTCTGGAGGGTGCCCTGTTAGGAGAAGGAAGGGAAAAAGAACGTGAGATGCCAAGTGGGAAGAGGATGTTGAATTCTGGTACCCCGCTGCAAACGGAGCATGTCTGTGGATCAGGCCCAGAAGGTATGATTGAAAAGTGGGAGCTGTCTAATACCTCTTCAATGTGGCATGAGTTGGAAATTTCAGTACAGATGTCCTTAAGCAGGCACGGGCATCTTCACAATGTCTGCTACTTCTGGTTAGCAGCCAGATGTAGTAGTTCAAGTTGCTACCTGTACTCTCTGCCGAGCTGTGGTAGATACCCTGCCTTATCTCAGGTCTATGGTGATGGAGAGGCCTTGATTTGTTTCCTCTCCTCTGCATCCCATCCTCAATTGCTTTAGTGCATGCATGAGACAAAATCTGGCCACTTTATATACTGGCTTTCTTCCAAGGCTAATTCTGAAGCTGGGATGTCTGTAGAGCAGAGCAGAAGGTGTCATTGAGACAAATGGGACAAGAGTACCTGGCGAGAGATGGCTGGTTTACATGTGAGTAGTATAATAAATAACACAAACTTCATCTTAAGCCCAAGAAGCCTTCTCATTTTTTAATACCCATCGGCATTGGACTGAAGCAAACTATAGAAGCAATGAGCAAATACATCAGGTACTGCTCTGCAGATCTCAGTAATGCCCACTGCAGAGACTGCAGAGATATGATGCTCCTCTGCAAGAAGGATCCCAGGTCCTATGGTGGAGGAACACCTGAACAAGCCGCTGAGAACTGCTGACTTTTAGCAAGAAGCTGGAACACCAGAAGGTAACCAGGCTTGGAGAAGGGGGAAGGTGAGGGTCTGTGTTAACCGCATGAGCTGCAGTCTTTGTCCGGGCTGGAGGAACCAGGCTAGGCACACTTTCCCTGCTGCAGGTGGAGCTCTAGCCCGTGTTTGAACCTCTGCTCCACCACCAGTGCTCCATAAGCATTTACATATGAACAAACCATAAAATAACTGCAAAATACCCAGAAATCAATCAAATCTCCAGCAAACAATAGGCAAAATTTCCTGCTCTGAAATACAAAACCCTCCCTTTGCTCTGCAGGCCCAGGAAAAAAGAATTCTCCTTACAAGAAACAAAGCACCAGGTTCCACAACAGCAGCTCAAGTTTACCCAGCTCTAACACATACTCCGTTTAGAAAGCCAGTGTCTCTTGCTGATTCCCCACTTGATTCATTCTCTGGGAAACAACCAGAGGTACCTTTTGCTGGTGTGAACTCCTGCAGGGCAAATAAAGCCCTGCAGCACACGTCTGACTCAGAAAGGGCTCCCAAAGGGGAAACCTTGCTGGTCTGACATGGAAGAGCTGCCCGTAGGTTCAGGTTCTGGAGGGAATTAGATCTTTACATACTCACCTACACAAACACAAAGAAAGCCTCTGAGGCTTTTAGGCAAGAGACTCTGGGTCTCTGAGGTCAGGGATTTACCAGAATAAAAATCATTGTCAGTTTAACTAAGTACTCCCTGGGATTGCATTACCAGCAATTGCTCTCTTCCCTCTTTCCCTCCCTCCAATGGTCATAATGAGACACACAAATTGCTCAGCCCAAGAGAGGATACAATAAACCCTCAGCCTTTCCACTGTCTCTGTTGTGGTGCCAGTTTCACAGCTGCTTTCCTGCCATCTCCACAAAAACATCTTAACCAACCCCCCCAGTGATTCAGTGGTGGGGTAAGGGCTGTATCCCCAGATAGTGTAAATCAGCACAGTCCAGTGCCTGCTGGTTTCCACCAGCTGGGGCCTGAGCCCTGGGGAGCACCATTTGCTTTTATGTTGTGAGATCCATAAAAGCAGCCTGATGCCAGGGAGCTGGGCACGTACCAGGCACTTTATCTCCAAATCCTATTGCAAAGAAGACAGACTGAGTGAGACTGCAGGGAGAGTCAGGAATCAGAGGCAAAATGTGCAGGTAAAATCGTATGGTAGGGCTTAGGAGATGGGAAAACTCAGCTGGAGATTGTGTGAGCAGATGAAATTGGGTTTGTGCCCTGACAAGAAATTATGATAGTCAAAACTTGAGAAAGATTGGGCTGTTTGATCACTGCTCGGTTTAACCCTGATCAGAACAGGGTGAGATAACACCGTGACCAGGCACACCTGAGCCACAGCTGCCCTGCAGTTTCCACTTGTGGGATGCATTGAGGTAACTACTATGTTAGAGAGATTTGGGCACAGAGATGTTTTGTGTTGTAAGAGGACAGCAGAATTACACAGGGAGTCTGTCTCTGATTACACTGCCTTCCTCCCTACCTGCCCTAGTCCCTGCTTTAGTCCAAAAGAAGGTTGTTGCCTCTTCATTGACGCAGACTTCTACAAGGAGACCAATACTCACAAGGTGGAATCATAGAAGCATCCCAGCCTGGTTTGGGTTGGAAGGGGCTTTAAAGCTCATCCAGCTCCAACCCCTGCCATGGGCAGGGACCCCTTCCACTGGAGCAGCTTGCTCCAAGCCCCTGTGTCCAACCTGGCCTTGAGCACTGCCAGGGATGGGGCAGCCACAGCTTCTCTGGGCCATCACCCTGTGCCAGCGCCTCAGCATCCTCACAGGGAACAGCTTCTCCTAATGTCTAATCTAAAAGAGCACATGAATGTAAACTCAGCCAATCACTTTTGCCTACACTCCCACAGAACCTTTAGAGGTGAGGCAGGTGGAGGATAGTCTTGGGCAGAGATGGAAGAAGGTGAAAAGGCCTGAGATCTTTTGTGGATCCCAAAGCAAGCCAGCTGCAGCAACAACTGGCCATCCCCTTCCTAGGGAAGGGGCAGTGTGGAGCTGAATGACAGTGAGTTATTTTTGTGCAAGCAGTTGCACCCATGTAGAAGGCTGGTTTCCATCATTTTGGAGAACATGGGTTGAGCAGATGGGATCCGACCAACTTCCAATGTTGTCTTTATCCTCTCTGCAAAGACTTGCTATGGTCCAGCTCTGAAGTGTGAGATGTGTCAGGAGATTCAGTTCAGGATGCCCCTGCTCTGCCTCTACCAGAGTTAAGCTGCATTTTCTCTTTGGAGACCCTGGGCTTTCCATGTTGCAGTGGGGATGAGCATTTGACTCTGCTTGCTCCCCTTGGAGCTGGCTATCTATTAGTTACACCATGGTCAGTTTAATCCCCTGCCAATTCATCGGCACTAGGATCTTTACGGGCTGTAGGAAAGGGGGAGAATAAGGGTTTGTGCCACACAACTACTACCTGAAGCACTCCTCGTGCTCTGTTTTCCTTCTGCTCTTCTCTTTTTATCCCCCTTCAGCATCCTTTGAGCAGCCTCTCATTTCTCATAGGCAAGAATTTCCACTGCAGCCTTTAAAACAACATTTCCCACCCTCCTCCCTGCCCTCCCCATTTACCTTGGTGGCAAGTAGTCTCGTCAGGTAGATCTCAGAAACCATCTTGCTGCCCCGGTCACCCTCCTTTTGGTCACCGTGTTCATGGTTCTTCACCAAGTGCCACATCTTGACTCCACTCTCAAGGTCAGGGGTAATCATGGGTGTGCGGGAACGGAGGCTGTCGGGGCTGCCTGTGTACCGGATCATGTTTTCTGCAAGGAGAAATGCACGTGTGTCAGCCCCGGTAGCACTAGAATTGGGATCAACAGGTTCCACCAAGGAAATATGTTGATGACATGGCACATAGCAGAAGGTTTTCATCAGACAGGCAAGAAGAGGACTTCTGTCTGGGTATGGTAGGAGGTGCCTCTCCCATTCAGTATATGGAGCGGATGCTCATACACATGTTGCTGTGGGGCTGAGACAGTCACAGCTGGTGAGTGATTTGGAGACCTGAACTAACATCTCACCCTGAGGCAATGTCAGTTCAGGTCTCCAAGGTGGGAAGCCTGTACCTAGTACACCAATGTCCCTGCTCTCACAAGCTCTGCATTTCCATATTAGTATTAAATACATTTTGACCAACCAATTCATAACATTAGGCAACAGGGGTGTGTTTCCTGGTGCAATTATAACGTGAGATGGAGAAGCCCCCAAGCATCTGTAGGGGCCAGGCTTTATTATCAAAGCTTTATCTTATGGCTGATTTGCTGAGCAAAGACAAGGGATGTCAGCCAAGCCAGATGTGATGTAAGTGTCTACACTATTAAATTAAGAAAGGCTCAAACACTTACTTTCAATTACTCTTAATCACATTTCCTAGTGAAGCTTTGACCTGGGACAACCAGGACTGTATGTATCAGACACTGCCCAGGACTTGGTCAGGGGATAGTACCAGCCACTCATAGTAACCAGTATGGCTAAATACCACTTGGTTTACCAAGTGCTTTAGCAATGGTATAAACACCACTTGTTCTACCAAATGCTTAGTGGCATGGACATTAGCTATATCATGCTATGCTGATTGGCATTATGGCCAGAAAACAGGCCATGAACTTTATGCATAGTAATATTGATGTAGCTAACGTGACCTGTTGCATAGGTCCCCATACCCAGACTTAGTAGGAGCTACCTCCACTCCCTCCTTTGGCATTAAAGCAATCCATAACTTCTACGTAACCATAAATCCAAATCCATCCCCTTTGCTCCCTGCTCCTGTTCCTTGTTTAGACAGGAAGAAAACCAGAACCTCAGGTGGACCCATACAAATTTCCTCTCCAAGGACACCTTTAGCCTCCAAATTTTATCTCCCTTTGCCTCTGAGTGATGGCACGGAGCATTTCCCTCTCCCTGATCTTCCAGCAATGCCGCAGGTAGAGTCTTTCCCAACCATAATTAACAGAAGAGTATTGGACCTTCCTGGAGCAAGATCTGAATCAGCCTCATTAATGCATTACCAATCTCTCCATACTAATTATCCGATGGAATATCCTTTTTCCTCTCTGGATCCTGTTTTCCTAATTGCAATTAACAATCACTTCTGACCCGCTGCATCTTCTCCTCCCCCTGCACTCTTCCCCACTCCCTCCTCCTGAAGAATCAAATGGCAGAAGAATTAAGGAAGTCCAAGGGAAATTAGCCCCCCTCAGGTCTTCCTTTTGAAAGGTCACCATGTAATTGCAACAGCATGGCAGAAAGGATGAATATTAATAAGGTCTGGTGGACTGCTTATGTCCTTGGAGGAAGAGGAAGGGGGCTCCTCTGGACATTGAGTAGCCATGCTTTTCCTCAGGCTAAAGGCAGTAAGAAGGATTGGAGGTGCTTTCATAAATCAAATGGTAATAATAAACTGACATGACAGCTCCACGCAGGTTGGAGGGTGGTTTTGCAGAACTGTGGTTGTATATTAGAGATGTTTTGCTTTGCCATCTGGTATCAGCGTGTGAGATACATCCTGGCTGCAATTCTAGCACAGGGGAGAAAGGTGTGCGATGGTGTGGGTGAGACTCGGGTCTCTGGCTCTACAGAAGTATTTCTACCTGGTCTCTATTTCACAGCTGCTTCATTCTCAGCTATCTCATGGGTAAAGTGGGAACAACAATCCACTGCCTTGATATATTGTGATATAAGACTTCAGTAAGCCATTTTGATTACTATTCTGGGTGGGATTCCCTTGGGACACACCACTCCCACACTGCGATACCACTGTAGAAAGGCTGTGTCCTATGAAGATTGTTTTCGTTCACCTGTGTCACATATCCATCTTCAAAACAGGCCATGCTCCAAGGGCTCTACCCACTAGAACAACTGAGCCCATAGCGTGCTATGTTTCTCTCTTGCCTCTCCCTCTGCAAAGCCTAAGAGTGAGATTCAGTGACCCAGAATGTAAACAGATAACTATATAGGCTCCTCCTTTCTTTAATGAGGGAGGAGAAGTGTCCCCGAGAGCAAGTCAAACACTTAGACTGACAGCTTGGATCAGATGCTGAAGTTTCAGAAGGCAAAGTCCTCTCCTTCTGCTATTCTCAAGCAATTTTATCACCTAGTCATCTGCCTATCATTCTCTCTGCTGGTGCTTAGTGTCTTGTAACCACCATGATGTTTGGGATCTGTTGTCCAGAGCTCTTTCAAGTCGTATCAGCACACAAATCCTTACCATACTTGCTGGCTGATGTCCGAGAGACTGTGGAGTTGTTGACTGCATTGTAGGCAGTGACTTGCTTGGAGACTAAAGCTACCACAGATCCATCTGGCACCTGCAGAGAAATAGGGACTTTGACAGCAAGCTTCTGGAAACTGGCTGAGGAGCCTGCTGAGGCCAGCAGGAATTCAAACAGCAGGAACTGAGCAGTAAATCAGTGCCACCATAGGCAGGACAGTAGCTTTGGCCCAACGCTTTAAGTGCTTTCTTCAGTGGGTCTACTAACAAAAAAGGAACAAAATCTGTTACACCACTAGAAGCCTGTACTCGGGCAATAGGACTACTGATGACAAAGAAGACTCTGCTCCATTCAGGCCCTGATTTAAAGCCCAGTGATGACTGAGTGAGACTTTGCGTTAACCCAAGTAAAGCAGACAGTAGGCTCTCCACAAGGAAGCTCTTATGCAGAGCAGGATCATGGGAAGAATAAAATCATCTGAGCTGTTTCAAACACCAAGGATGGGCTGTCCCATAAGGATGACAAAACTGACTGAGCTCAGAAATGGAGATCTACGTTTCCCACTTTGACTGATCATGTCAGCCTCTCCACGCACAGTGACAAATGCACAGCTGGACTGAAGTGACTACCAGAGCTTCCTTCTTTCTGCTGTATCAAAGGGTCTCAGACAGTGCAATGTTGTCACCATGGAGGCAGAGCCCCTAGGTCAGAAACCTCCTTAGTGGAGATGGAGCAGAACCAGTGCTGGAGCCCCGTGCCAGCTGCTCACCCCCAGCATCCATTCTCCTGTCTTATAAAGGAGGACTCCCAGCAGCCTGCAAAGACTCTATGTCCTCTTGTCCTTTAAAGTGAAACCCCAGCAGGCTGAGGTGGACCTTTCGCCCTTCTATCTTATACAGGACATTCCCTCCCTATGGCTGTATGGGACCCCCTCCTATGATCAGGCATTGGAACAGGCTGATGAAGAATGACTGAGGGATCTGGGGGGTTCAGTGTGGAGAAGAGAAGGCTCGGGGGGGGACCTGATGGCTCCCTCCAGATGCCTGACAGGAGGATGGAGCCAGGAGGGGCTGGGCTCTGCTCCCAAGGAACAAGGCATGGGCCAAGAGGAAGCGGGCTCAAGCTGCCCCAGGGCAGGTTTAGATAATGGTTAAGAAAAC